>APFE030852655.1:63606-98985 GCA_000404065.3 Pinus taeda
TTGAAAGATTCAGAACGATGCTTGGACTCACCAACATCCCTTCAGATTAAGGAGGGGAATGTTGACACCTAATCCTCATGATTGGGTGAATTTATGTAAATAGTTAAATTAGGAATGTGAACAATCATCAGGAGATGAACTGAGCAATCACACCCTTTTGTATATAACAATAGCATACCTAATGAAATAAATCGAATCAGTTTTACTGCCTATTGGAGAGTTACTGCCTGGCCTGACATAAAATAATCTACAATCAATGTCAACTCGCAAAAGCTTAAATTCATAAATACTTTCCCTATATTGAAGGGAAATTCTCAATGAAATTCGTAATTTGAATGAACCCGATTAAAAATTGTGTGTTCCTTCAACCTTCCATCTTGACATTCATCATTGCTTCCATGTATGCTTTTAAACCATCATTTAAAGCTTCCATGTCTCTTTTTATCTTAGCTTCTAAACCATCATGTCCCCTTTTAAATCACCCATCTTAACATTCATCATCACTTCCAATTCTTATTGGTTACTCTTTGCGAGAGCGAAATTTGTCACACTTGGTTTCGTAATTTTGATATATCACGTTGCATTTCTTCCTCTTCTTCATGCGTCATAATAGAGCTTTGTATTGGCTTATTAGGTGTATCCATTTTTTTGTTTCAATGCATTTTAGAACCATATATATCTATATATATAGATTATATATATATATATAATATATATATATATATAATATATATATATATATTATATAATATATATATATATATATATATATATATATAATAATATATATATGCCCTTTGAATCACTTCAAATTGATTTTTCAAACATAATTTATGCAATTTTTTTTTTAAATACATACATTTTCCTTTCTTTTAGGATCTTGATATTGAAACTATTGTATCTGTGTAATTTTGGCCTCTCAAGGTCTGAAACTTCTTCCTAAGGTAGATTTTTGTGTCTTCTTTCTAAACCCACAAGTTAGACCGAAATTAGATTATTTAAGAGAAAGTTATACCAAATCTCCCATGATGACTTGATTATGGATGGGTTTAGTATAAAAAACTTGTATGGATTGCCACGCATCACTGTTTTAAGTTGCATCCCTAAAACTCGTCCCCAAGAAATTGTTTGAGATTGAATTCTAGAGTATGCAAAAACTGTAAATTCCTTATACCATATCTCTGAAAATATAACCACTCTCTGAATTTTTTACACGATGTTCATTAAGATTCTGGCTCCATGTGGTTGCAATTTTAGCTCTTGAAGCCACGTAGAAAAAACTTATATAAAAAGCCTAGATGACTTGTTTGAAGTAGCAAAACCCTAAGATCTAAACTTCTGATAACAAATGTCATGTAACCAGATCACAAAAAAGAAAAAAAGAAAAAAAAAAGATAGATCAATGACTTGAAAATAAGACTCTTCAAGGAGGAAAACCTCCTTTTACATCACATAAATTAACAATATGATTCAAAAGATAAGACCTCCTTGATGTATATATAGGAGTCTAAGGGTCAAGATACAATTAGGGCCTACATAACAATAATAATGTAAGGGCACAACAATAACAATAGTGGGTTTTTATGGGGCACAAAAATAACAATATGGGGGCCACACTAGTATTATAGGGACCTAAAAATTGTTCTCCCATGTACTTCTTGAGCTCTTAGACTGCTCAAATTATTTTTCAATATCAAAAAAATGCATGGGAATGATAGACAACCATGGTGGTAACTTTGATGATTTTGGCAAGGAGTATAAGAAATTGAGAAAAGTATTGTTAAACAAAAGCAAATGTAGATTTCATAGGGATGTGAAAGTAGAATGTGCCTAGCAAGTTGTTCAATAAGTCAACAAGTTCATCCAACAATTCAATAATTATAGCAAAGATAAAGACAAAATGACAATAAAAGAAATAAATAAATGAATCCAATGAGAGAGTTGATAAATTTAGTTGGTCCTAGAATTTAGACACAAGGGGAGGTGTAGACTATGAAGGAAATTTTAGTGAAGGATATGACTTAAGGTATAAGTATGTTTTCTAAGATCAAAACAAGAAAACATAGTTTTCCTTCCTTAGTGAATTTCATAAATGAAGGAGTTGTGGATAATAATGAATACCCTAAGGGTAACAAGAAGCCTTTAAGTTATGTGGATAATGTGGATAATAAGATGATAAATGACGCTAAAGGCTAGGGAAAGGAGAAGGAGTGAAACAAACATCATTGGGGTAAAAGATCGAGGAGCATAACCATGGTAACAATTAGATTCATTGATATGAAGCATAGAAGGAGAAAAAAGGGTAGCAAGAAAAAAATGGAAAGGAACCTAATTAAGAGATGGTGGTGAAGCAAGAAAATATAGGGAATAAAAATGGAGCCAATTGAGATATAATCAAATAGTGAGGAGACAAGTAAAGGCTCAATTTTACAAGAGGATGTCTCCTCAATAATGGATAAGGAGCTCGATGAGATTGCATTCAATGATTAGAAATTAATAAAGGACATAGATGTAAAACATGTGTTAGAGGCCAAGATCTTCGGTCTTTAAATCAAAAGAATAAAATAGTAATTAAGTGGTTAATAAAGTTGAGGAGGAATATCATCAAGGGGAACAAGAAAACAAAAAAGAAAAAGAAAAAGAGAAGATGAAAAGGAGGGGGATCAAATGATAAATGACTATATGAAAAGTAAATTGGCATAGAATAAGTGATAGGAAGCCAAAACCAATAAGAAGTAAGAGGAATATGAAAGGAACAATAAGGCATAAGGTAAGAGTTACCAAAAGGAATGTAGAGGAGAAGAGAAAAAACACAAAAATCGAAGAAGGTAAATATGGTTATAGAATAAGGCTTTGCAAGAACAACCTCCAATGTTGCAGACTTGGAAACTTGAGCCATAAAATGGAAAAACTAGGGGGCATGTGGGATGATCAAGGTGAACCCTAGAAGCAATAAGGAATGGGGTAAGCACAAAAAAACTTGGAAGCACATGAAGTAAAAGTTTCATAATCCCCGATATTAAGTGTGTAACTAATTTCAAACAAAGGTGTGATAATCAATTTGGTGATGCATGTGGTTATTTTTATTGAGTGTTTGAGGAAGAGATTAGTGTTTTAAAAAATAAAGCATATTACAAGGGTTACAGGTGGAAGTCCTCATGATAAATACATCAAATATGGGTGATAAATCCCATGTGCAAGTGGAATAGGTAAAAAAAAAAATATAGATATCACGGAGATGGAGAAATCATGGTTTTAGATAGGCCAAATACATTGACAACTGGGATATATTATTAGTGCACATAGGCCAACTAGAGAATGAGGAATTAGACTACTCCAATGTTTCACACTAGGTCCTAAACAACAACTAGAATATGGGCCATAAGCTAAATTATAGAGAGATATAGGTATAGACCTTATTGGACAAAAATAAGAGCTTTCATGATGTGGCATGATATGATATGTCTGGTTTAAGTATTTCAACAAGGATTTCTATGGTGGAGGAGGTGAAGATAAAGATGAACATAACAAAAAATCCTCTTATATAAGTTAAACAGATCAATGGTTAAGTTGTAATGAAATAATTATGTCAATCATGGTTGAGTGAGGCAAGGGTGCTTTATGTTTTGGTTATAGAGTGAGTATGTGTGATACAAAGAGATGGGATAAATTTAATAAATGTATAGGATTAGTATTGGAGAGGAACATGTTAATATTGGAAGGAGATACACTGATAAACTAAGACATTATGAGCCCAATAAGCATAATGAAGACAATTTAGGAAGGGTGGGAGAATGATGTAAATAGATATTGCAAAGAGGGGGCTTTTGAAAATGAATTTCATGAAATTCAGTTTTTGGCCTATTGTCATTGTGACAACAACCCTCCAAATTTTTTTCCTGACTAGGTTTTGGAGCCTACATGAACTATCTTTTCAAGCCACTTAGTGTTGCCACACTGTTTGATTTGTCATTTTGATGTTTTCTCTAAGTATCGTATCCTCCTAAGTCAATATTTCCTAAGTGTCGTCACCTAAGCTTTAGAAGTGCTTGTGTTATCTTGTATAAGGATAGGTGAACTCATAACTTTTCTTGACTTAGAAACTAGCCTTTTCACCACACTGATACACGAAAAGCACACAAAAGCAATGAAAAGAAAGAAAAAATACTTTTAAGGCAAAAGCACACTTCAATATGACGAAGACTTGCTCTTGTGTTGAGCACACTCCTTCGGCCTGAAGAAATGCGCCCTCCTTATGCTCACTCCTTCATGCTTATCAAGTGCATCCTCCTTGAGGGCATTCCTTCGACACAAAGACATGCACCCTTCTAGAATGCATGCATGGGTTTCCTTGTTTCATGTGGGTGCACTCCTAGAAAATAGGATCCCACTTCTCTTCTCTTAACCAACTCATTCACCCATTGAAAATTGGTGCATGAGATGAATTTGCATGTAATCTGTTTTAAATCAACCTAGTTAATCATTCTTTCTCATAATTATTCACTTCTGGTTTGGGTGCACACCTTTGGATCAAGAGACTCTTCACCAATATTTACTCCAAGTTTTTCATGTCAAATCTATTGATTGCCTTTCATGATTTTGTTGCCAATCTTTCTCTCCTTACTATCATTTATTTACTATCGTTTCAGTTCATTCTTGCTTCTACAAAGTGTTAATTTTCTATTGTAGGCTATGAATCTGCACATTCCTTGAATATTCATGTTATAATCATGATCACGACAACACCCAAAAAAACTTGTAGATCTTTCCCATCCACATTCATATCATGAAATCTTGCTGCTAGACTTATCCTTGAGCCATTCTGTGACGAAGCGCACTTCTGGAAATTGAAGCCAGACTAACTCAGAAAACTGTGCCTAGAAAAGACAAGTTCTCCTCAAGAGTGCACTCCTTCATTGCGAAGAATTGCACCCTCCTTGAGCGCATGAGCGCACCTCAAAGGATTGAATGTTTTCCCTTCATGCCTTCAACATGTGATAGTGAAACCTCTTTGAAGGCCTAAAGGCTCGAAGCTTCACTCCTTCATCTATTCGAAGTGCGCCCTTGCGCCCTCTTAGCCTCCTTGAGCACATGAGTGCACTTGACAGGCCCGAAGCCTTTCCCTTCGACCCTTCAGCATGTGCCCTTGCGCCCTGATGTTCTCTCTCTCTTTCTTGAGTGCATGAGCGAACTTCAAAGCCCTAAATGACCCTTCAACTTCCTTTGTGCTTTGGAAGTGCGCCCTCCTTGTTTGCATGTAGATTTCTTGCCCATGTAAGCAACTATGTGCCATCATTAATAGGATTACATGTGATGGTTATTTGAATATGATTTTCTAAGATATTATGTGTAATATATAGAAAATTTTATAAACCTAATCATTGTCGTCGTGAATGTGCTTCCACAAATAGGTGTTCAAGCTAAAAAGTATTGTTACCATCTCATCATTTGTTGGAACCATGCCCCCCGCTACACATCAAGTGGCCTTGAAAGAAGCTTCAGAGGCAAGCACAAAAGAAGCAATTGAAGTTACAAAGCCTACCATTCCCATCTATGTAGATACATAGTGCTTTATAGACAAATATATAGAGGTCAAGTGGAAAGACATCTATGACACATTGATGCATAATCAATTTGTTGAAAATATGGAAGACTTAGAAGTATACATTAATATCAAGCGGTCCAGGATGTAACGGATCACATGCAGGTACCCAGTCATACCTTGTGCAAAAGTGTTGGAATGGATTCTTACACATATGGATGATTCAAATTTGGTGCTTCGTAGTGAAAGTTGTGGTTAGCTTGCCACCTATTATGGAGAGGACTTGCAAACCTATTATAATATGCAAAGGCCCACAAAGTATGTCAATGACAACTTTTACACTAGATGGTTGATCTTGAAACAAGCAACACCATCAAATCTTGGTGCGGGGGCCTGCTAAGTTTTGCAACCGCCCATTTGCAATTTATCCAATCGAGATTCTTAGAGAAGTATATCAGTACCTCATTGCTATATGTTGTAGACTGTATGGGTGAAAGAATGTGAGGTATTTGAGGAGAATCAGACATACATGCTCAACATGGTGGTGACACGTGGCAAAGTTTTCAATTGGGAAAATATCCTTTCTTTTGAGTTGTAACATCATGTTGGGTAGGCTAAAGCATCTTTGAGGTAAAACCAGGCACCAGAGTTCTATATGTTTGTTTTTTTATTGGACAGGATCTGCGCACAATATGCATTCCCAAGAATGTATTGGAAATGGACCCAACAAGATAAGTTTCCAATTTATTTTCATTGTAGAGTGTTTTCTGAGTTGATCTTTAGGGGGATACAGGACAAGTTAGTAGAGCACTTCTTCGCAGTCATATTCCATATGATACATGAGATCGATCCTCCTTACATGACTGACCAAGTGAATTAGTCATTACATGATATCACATATTGGTTTGCTACACCCGAAGGAACTTACATCTAATGCTTTGGGAGTCAGATCTCACTGCATCTCATGCTACGATAGTTAACTAATACGTTCTTCTTGCAAGAAGTGGCTTATCAGCTGATTAAAGGGCTATCAAGAGTCCTTCATAGAAGGAAGAAAACCCTATGGCTTACTTTCTCTTTGAGGATTGGTTTGTATGAGTTAAATATCCATAAGGCGCGAAGGCATAAATGAAGGAGCTAGACCTCTTGCACTTTGTAACCAAGGTTTTTCATGGTTATGACCCTAGGAGAGTGTGCAGGTAGCACTGTGAAAGGATTGGTTTCACTTGGTCATATTCATCAATGTCCACAACAGAAGAGGAGAAGGTGAAGAACTAGTATAATGCTCGTAGGAAGACACATCCAGGAATTGAAGTAGGTTCTCACCAAGCTTCACCAGCTCAAAATGTTTAGATATAGGAGGCACCACAAACAAATTCTCAAGAAAAGAATACAACTCTTAGGAAAGGAATCAAGCTTGTTTCGACAGGAGAAAGTAACAGGAAATGGAGAGTTGATCCTTTGAATGAGGGAGAGTTTCAAGCTTATCAAGAAAGGAGAGAACTAGAGGCAAAGATGAGACAAGTAGAAGAGGAGAAAAGGAGGCAAGAGGAGTTGCTCAGAAAGTGGCAGGAAGAAGAAGAGGAAACAAGAATAATAGAAGACACAAGGCAAAGATAGTCACAAGAGGAGAAAAAAACATAGAGGATGAAGTAAGAACAATTGACTCAAGATATAGAGGAAGAGATGGAGGAGGATGATATTATCTAGCCCATTGATGATGAACCATATTCTCCGATAGAACCTCCTCTTACGGGTGGCATCTCCCATTTGGTGAAATGGGAATCACACCTCCACCCGAAGACAGAGTCATGGATGTGTGCAATGTAATGTTTGATCAACTTAAGTGTTGAGGGAAAAATTCCCCTAGGGTTTTGGGTCAATACCCTAGTAGAGCGAGGGTTATCTACAATGAAAAACAAGCATTCCACATAGCCATAATACTAAAATAAGCAAACTACACGAAGAGAGGTGCACCTAGGGGTCCTTCGTTCGGGTAGATCTAGCCAGGGTCTAAACCCTCTTGGAGTTCCTTTTGATCCTTAAACCTGCAAAACAATCAATTCAAAGAAGCATAGTAGTATATGGACCAAGCATCATATCGAAGTCAACTTCATAACATATTGAAAGGTAGTTAGTTATACAATTAAAACAACTATTCATATGCAAGTCATAACAACAACATCATAAGCATGAAGAAGATTGATTTTGAGAACGAGACAAATGTTTCTTTATTGCAGATAACTAAAACAAGGTAAGGAATGATATCACCTGAATCTTACTCTCGTTGTCTCAAAGCATAACCGTCCTCCAGATCCGTCCAATCCCAAGTCTTCAAAACGCTCCTTCCATGACTCACACAAGGATATGTCAACTAGTGAAAAGGCATCATAACTCAAGGAAACAAGGGTTTCCTATAATAGGGGAAGTGTTGGAAGCACAAGGATCTTCAGACCTGAATATGGATAATCTCAGCAGAGTGATTTTTCTCTCTGTTCTCTCCTCCTTTAGGCCTTCCCATTGAAACCTTTTTATACTTCTCCGAAAGTAGTTTTTTAGTTGGGAATTGGTTGGGAATAGTTGGGCCACGGGCACTAATAGGTAATCAACAGGTAAAACCCGTGATCTCTGCCCGAAATTAAGGAGATTTATTTATTTTTAAGTGTTTTAAGACATATACACGGGTTGGGTATACACAGACCCGCATACACACGTGTTTAGCTCAGGGCAATGTCGCGTATGGGGAGTAAAACACTGTTTTTTAAGTATTTGGACAAGGTCTAGAAGGAGGGGTTGCCCTAGGCCATGAGTGCAGCATCACAAACATCAAGAGTGAGATTTGGAGCTATAATAGATGCCCCCTAATATATGAGGTTAGAAGGGGTACATGATGGCTGAAATGTATTAAGTAAGAACATGGAAAGGAAACTTGTCAAAAACTGAGAAGGACTTCACTAGAGTTTAGCCTACCAAGCCACAAAAGGAGATCAGAAAGAAACATTGTCTGAGGCGGGCTTACCCATGCTAAGAGAAAGTAAAGCATGTCCGCATATCAAGTACAAGAGGATCCACTAAGTATACAAGTATAGAAGATTGGAAAATACATAATGGATCATTTGATCATGATCAAACAAGTACATGTCTGAATATCACATATAAGAATGTCAATGATGTTGAAGGATGAAGCTAGACACTGATATCAAAGACTGATCCCAAAAGTACCAAATGAATATGATGGAATAATATGGTACTACACTGCAAACTCAGGTCATATAGAATGTCGCCATGAATAATTGCAACGTATAAGGTGGAGTGGTATCAACTAGCAGCAACAGGAGCAAATGTCAAGTGAACCAATGAATGTTGATGCAACCCGACGTCTTCATCGACCACTATGGTACATTTCTACATCATGGGAATAAATGATCTGAAGTTGAACATGTGAGAAATAATTTTATTACCAGTCATTGATGTATACCGTTAACAAACGTGAGACTACTCACCAATAATGATAATGAGCATCAAGGTACCCAATACAATCTAACAAGTGTGAATAGATGAGCTAGAGTTGAACACCTGTAAGAATTTATCAATTAGGAGACAATGATGGTTTTCCACTGTCGATAGTGAAGCATCTCCCACTAATGATTGCAAACCCCAAGGTACTGCCAAATGGTCGCTAGACCTTTGCCCCAGAGCAATGAGTCGTAGTCGATGGGGAAAGATCCGCTAGAAGGAAGGCATTAAGGCATCCTTCATCAATCTAGCACGAGTGTAACCTGTAGGTGAATAATGTGGAAGGAATCAGATGAAAAAGATGTGGTAACCCGACCGAAGCACGTTTCCGCATACACAAGATGTGGCTAGCGCACAACAGAAACCATCTGAACCAACCAATAATGAAAGCTGACACAGAGGTGAGGTATCCACCAATGGGGTCAAATGGAAACCAAGGTACTGCATGAATCCCAATGTGTGATAGTGTAAGCTAATGTCGAACACAAGGGAAACCACTCAGTCAAAGACCCATGATACTGATCGATGCTGAGCACAAGGTGACCTATCAATAATTAAAATAGGGCTAGGGTGCTGCTTTAGGTCTGTCCTCAGAGCAAGATGTCATCGTCAATAAGGGCAAGACTAGCCAGCAAGAAGTCAATGGAGACCTTCTCAAACTGACACAAGTAAAGGACCAATATAACTGATGTGATGATAGACAAAACACTGACAACCAAGGATGGTCGACTGAAAAATGAGTCAAGAGACATCGCAGAGAGGCCAACTCAGGCTAAGTTCCCTTGAATAAAGGCACGACTTAATGTGACTATGTGGTAGCATATGATTAACTCTGTATAAGTTCTTCATGCAGGAGGCACGAACGAACCCTCCATATGATTGGAAGAGATAACCAATCGGGGGAGAACTGACTCAATAACAAGGTTAAGGCGCACCTAAGTCAAACTAAATCCCCCCGAAATGGAGGAGACTTTGTTTTGAGTGCTTTGTTCAAGGGCAACACGACTGATTCTAGCTGCCAACAATAAATGGAAATATTGTCCCGTTCCTGCTCTTCTTGGAATATATAATTTTTTTTTGTCTTTTTCTTTAAGCTGGAAAAAGAATAAAAGAATGCTATAGTACAGTGGAAAGAACGAGTGTCGATGAAACAGATGATCTAGTTCCTGGGATTGGAACAATCCTATGCTCAATGCAAGGAGGTGAAAACTGGTCAAAGACACTCAAAGGTGTGTTCCTTCAACGGGTCAGGGTGTGTCAAGTTGCAGAAGTCAAGGAGATGAAAGTTTGATTTTGTAGACGTCATGGTAAAAATTTGGCTTAAACATGAGTCCAAGTGAAGCCGTCTTAAGGCCAAAAGGTGCAAATGGTCAAAATGCAATGCAGTAGTACAACTCAACAGGAAGGAGCCTCTAAGGTATAAGGCCAGAACGAAGCGAAGAAGCAAAGAGGAATGAGTCTTCATTGCATAAGTCATGGCGCGACTATAGAGGACTCCTGAGCCTACTCAAATCGAAGCAGCATGGGCAACAAATGTCAATGAGGTGCTAACTATGATGCCCATGAAAAGGATGGCTCTACCATCATGCCATGATTTAAAAATCAGTGAGTGAAGATGGTTTACGAACCATAACACGATGGGATCGACCCTATGGCGAATGTATCGACAAATGGAGGCTAGTATGCATAATGTAATGGAAAAATGGCTTCCCTAACCTATATGCCAGTAAAGAAATGATACCTGCCATGATGGGTCAGCAGTCATGGAACCGCCTCGAAACTGTCGAAAAAGTGTCCAAAATGTCCTGAAAATCAAACCATTCTTGAAATTCCAAGCTCCCAAATTAAAAATTACATGAGACAAAACAAAATCAAGTTTTGAAAAAATTTGACATTTTCAAAGCTTATTAAATAGTTTTTTGACTCACCATTATTACCGTTTGAGTTGAGAGCACAAGGAGTGGAGAAAAAGAAGCAAGCTTTGCCATTCTTCGAATTCGACCGTTCAAATATTCCCAAAATCACCAGGTAACCCTTAAACTCATCTTGCATTCATTTGTGATTGGTTTTAAAAAATTTAATTCAAGTTTCACAACTAAATTTATGTCAAAAAATTTGTCGCAGCATATACATCGGTTGGCTATGTGAAACCCATGTATATGTAGGCCCTAGACGCGACTGTGTATGAAACAGACCCGCGTATACACCGTGAAAGCTTCAAAACAAAAAACTAACGGTCCAAACTTGTTTTTTTTCCTCAGGATTCCAATCACTTGGAGGGAAAGAGAGAATGCCACAGTGGATGATGAGGTCATGAATGATCCTATGGCCTTGGATGCCTTAAGAGGATGTGGTTTGCTAAAGTTATTCAAAATGCCAAACATGAAAGCAAACACTCACTTGCTCGAAATGCTCATTCACTATTGGAGCATCGAGGATGACTCATTCATGATCGATCAAATGCCACTCAAGATATAGATTGAGGATATTTATTTCATCACAGGCCTTTCCTAGAGGGGAGAGGTAGTACATTCCATGAGCAGATCACGAGGTAGCCTCTCTATCGAGGGTTTTTGCATATCTATTGCCCGGGTCATCCATAAAATATTGGAAGCCAAATTCCAATTAAGCACATGGAGAGTTTATCATTGAGGATCATCATGTTCACTATAGCTAGAGTGAACGGATTAGCTTCCTTACACTAGGCTTCACGGCTTGCCATGAGCTTGGCGATAGACTATCTCACCACAACATTTGATTGGTGTACTCCTCTTCTTGCCAACTTGAAGAGCCAACTGACATCTATCAAAAGGGGCCAGACCAAAAACTTTGGGTATGGAACAATTTTGTGCTCTTTATTTTCTGAGAGGGTCCCAACACTCTGCCCTAGAGTATCAGTTTTGTTCAACAGCCCGCGAGATCCATAGATGGGCAAGTGGGTTGACCTGATGAACGACTAGGAGGTGGTGGGGACGTTCCATAGACTGCTTTCGACGATGACTTCTTCTCCTGGTGGGAGTATTAGATCATTGCAGTGGATGATTACCCTTATGCCAACTTGGATTTCCTAGGAGATCCCGATCTAGCTTTACCACTAACTGCGGCATGGGGCAATATAGGTAACAAATGTTTTTGATTTTATGATTTTTATGAATTTTCAAATATTAGAATGAACTTGAAAAATATTTTTGATAGGATTCAAATGACTAATATGATGATCATGTTCTAGATATTGGGCTAGTATGACTAGATGGATTCCCACGACATGGACGTCGCGGCCAAGGTGCCGAAGAGGTGGTTGTTGACACAGAGCGACTCCTACACACAGTTCAGTGGCACTTGGTGAGATTAACTCACCGAGTACCGATGGAGGTTGTAGAGGATCTCCCTATAGATATGCAGCGTCACATGGTTGGCATGCCATGGGACTGGGTTCAGACTCTTAGGTGTGTGGCCAAAGCAGTAGTCACATACTTAACTGCTCATCCTAAGCCGGGGCATTAGATGTACCGGACATGATTATGGGCATTTGAGTCCCAATTTTTGTATATTATTTTGGACACACTTATGTACACTTCAGATGTTTTATGATATATATATATATATACAGTTTCAATTTTTTGATGCTTGATTTTATTGTGATGAATGAATGATGTGCCAGTCTAAAGCTTGATTAGTGATAGAATCTGTTAACCAATTATGAGATCTTTGAATGTGCAAATAGTTAATCTAAGTAAATGATCTTTTCAACAACCTCACCCTTAAATACTGGCGATACAAACATGGATCCCTTACCCGATAAATGTTATTCAATTGTGACACTATCAATTGTGAATCAAGATAGACTACCAACGAATCGATTCCATAAGAAATTGCTTCGGATAGTAAATTAATGACGGCAGTATACTCAGCCATATTATTTGATGTGGGACCAATGCATACTCCCTTTAACACCATCAACTGACCAGTTGGATAGTAGATTACCCAAGTTGCGGAAGCGAGGTTCCGAGTGTACCGACTAGCACCATCGACGAATCCAAAATAGACCAAGTCATCCATCAACACCTGCCATAGTGGACCGAAAAGTGTTGATATCAAAAAAACTCTCGATGAGATATGTACAAAAATACAAAATGTATAAAGAAGTCATTGCGTAGCTGCTACTTAAGCAAAGTACTTCTTAAGGTAGAGCCCGTTTCGGGGTTTTGCCAACTTGTTTCCTTCAAAATCAACTAACTCATACGCCCCTTTTTATAAAACTCGTTTAATTATAAAGGGACCGTACCACATAGGCTTGAACTTGCCTACCCCCAAGGCATCCTTATATTGGTCATAGACCAAGACAAGGTCACCTTCAGAAAAGACTCGAGGACGGATAGCTTTATTGTATTGAGTTTTAACCCTTTTCTTATGAGCCTCATTGATTGTGGCGGCATCTCGACGCTGCTCATTGAGATGTTCCAAATGAAGGAGGTGATCTTCGAGACTAGAGGTCTTTGGAAGAAGCTCAATAGCTAACTTAAGAGATGGAATTTCGCATTCAACAGGGAAGATAGATTCCAGCCCATAAACTAATAGAAAAGGTGTAAAATCTGTAGCAGTCTTTACAGAGGTTCGGTATGCCCAAACAGCCAGATACAACATAAGATTCCAATTGGACCAATTTTTGTCAATCATCCTTTACAGGATCATCTTAAGGGTTTTTTTCACCACCTCGACCTATCCATTGGCTTAAGGATAATATGGAGATGAGTGCTCCTGCCAGAAACCCAATTTAAGAGCCAATTCAGACATTAGTTGGTTCTAGAAGTGGTTGCCATGGTCAATGACAATCTCTCTCGGGATACTGAACCTTGAGATAATATGATTGAAAAGGAACAATGCCGCTGTTTCACTATCGTTTTTATAAGTGGGCATGGCCTCAGCCACTTCATGAAGTAGTCTACGACCACGATAATGTACTTGTGATTCGCTGCTGAAGGTGGATTACAAGTTGTAGAATCAATGCCCCACTTAGTAAAAGGACTGATAGTGACAACAGGGAAAAGAGAAGCTAGATGTGCACGCATCTTCCAAGTATAAACTTGACAGGGGTGACAACGTTTGACTGCTTCAACACAATCTTCGAAGAGCGAAGGCCAAAAGTAGCCAGCACGCAAGATATGCTGGGCTATAGCAGGCCCTGAAAGATGACCACCACAAGGTCCACTGTGGTAATCATTGAGCATTGACTTTGCTTCCTTTAAGGTTAAACAATGCCTAAGGATTGAATCAACCCCTCGACGATATAATGTGTCACCAATGATGACATAGTTCTTAGCCAGGTGATGAAATTTTCGGTGTTCATCTTTAGAGAAAGTAGAGGGGAACTTCGAATTTTGGAGATAGACAATGATATCTCCATACCAAGGGTCGAGTGAAGAGATGAGGAATAGATGTTCGTCAGGAAAACTTTCCTCATAACAATATCCTCTCCTAAGGCAGCTTGGAAATTAACTCTGCAAAAATCATAGATTTCTTAGACTTGGTGGACAAGAACTCGAGATCGAATTCTTGTAAAATGACAATCCATCGATTATATTTGCCCCCAATCACTCACCTACTGAGGACAAATTGGAACGGATTGACTGGTGCTAAGGCAAAAGTTTTGTGTAGCAAGATATAATGGTGGAGCCGTTGGACAGCATGGACAGCTACGAAAGTCAACTTCTCAACAGGAGAATAGTGAAGTTCAGGACCTACCAAGCCTTGGCTCAAGTAATAAATCACATGTTCCATGAGAGCATCGTCTTCCTGAACAAGAACCATACCTATGGTTGATTCTGCAGCAGCAAGATATAAAAGGAAATCCCTACCATAATCCGGTAGACTCAAAAGCGGGGCAGAGACCAATGCCTTTTTCAAGGCATCAAATGACCACCAGGAAAAGTCGTTCCATACGAATGGAACTCCTTTCCGTAGCAAACGCATAAACCCTTTAGTTATCTCAGCATAATTTGCTATAAACCTTCTTAAGAAATTAGCCTTCCCTTGAAGACTTTGAAGCTGTTGAATTGAAGACGGGGGAGGCAACTGAATTATTGCCTCTACCTTGAAGGGATGAACTCGAATCCCTTCAGTTGACACAATTAACCCTAATAACTGACCAGATGTAACTAAGAAAACACACTTATTGGGATTCAACCAGATCTTGTAAAATAGACACCGCTCAAAAACCAATCAAAGGTGACTAGGATGATAAATTCTCTTTCGAGATCGAGCAGCTAAATCGTCCAAGTATGCTTCGATGATATGTTTGATGTCGTGGAAAGCGTATGACATGGCCTGCTGGAAGGTAGATCCAACATTTTTAAGACCAAAAGGCAGCTTTCTGTATGAAAAAGTACCCCAGGGACATATAAAAGTTGTCTTATGTTGATCCTCAGGACGGATAGAGATCTGATTATAACCGGAAAAACTGTCCATGAAGGAGAAAATTTCATTACCCGCGCATTCATCAATAATCTGATCAATAAATGGTGTAAGGTAATTATCTTTGGGACAAGCTTTGTTTAGGTCTCTAAATTCAATGCATACTCAGATTGTTCCTTGCTTTTTATCTACAGTGACTGGATTAGAAACCCAATCCGTAAGAGGAACAGGGTATATAAAACCTACCTTGAGCAACTTCTCTACTTTAGCTTTAATAGTTGCTGCTTTCCTACGTTTAACCAGTCGAAGCTTCTGATGAATCGGCTTGGCATTTTCATACGTATTGATCTCATGTTGAACTATGGATGGATCAATGCCAGACATTTCTTCATAAGACCAAGCGAATACATCTCGAAATTCCTTAAAAAGGTTGGTGTAACTTTGAATTTCTTCAGGGGAACATTCGACTTCGATGAAGAGATTCTCGATCACGTTAGGGTCCCTAGAGATGTTTATAGATATCATTTTTGAAATCACCGACATATTACCTTCAGAACGAAAGTGTGCTGGAGCCAAAGGATTTGACACCATACAAACATCACTAGTAAATAGCTCGGAGAACCTGGATTCTACTTCCTGCAACGGAGGAAGAAAATATGAACAATTGTGTAATTCTTCCCAAGGTCGATCTACACCCATCATTACTTCTAGGATTGCTTCCTCGGATGGTAAAACTGTATCTAAGCAGTCCATAGCGGAGGTGGAATCAAGGGTCCAAGTTGGGGCCACATCACCATCTAACTCTTCCCTAGAGAAAGAAGTAGAATGGTTGTCTGTAGAGTTGACGATAGACTGATATCTAAGCTCCACTGCAGACATAGGAAATTCCATTCCACCAACTTATCCTTCATCTAATGTGGTCGTAGGTAAAGGCAAGGTCCAAGAGTCTGAAAAATAATGATTTCAGAAGAACTCTTCCTGTGAAGACTCCTTGGATGATGAAACGACATTTATTCTAGCAATAGGAGAGGGAAAATCAAATGTACCCATCAATGAAGAATACATCCCAACTCCTAGATTCTCAGTAGGCGGACGAGGGTTATTCACTAAAGGAACAGTAGAATCTGAAGTTGCTCAAGGATCAACTAGAGAATAATCCAATTGATCAACCTTAACAATTTTCCCCTCATGAGGAAAGCAGATGACACGAAACAGAGTCGAAACAATGACATCCATTTCGTATACCCAATTCCTTCCTAAGAGGAGATTGTAATGTAGGTTAGCATTAATGACTTTTACTTCGATATTAACGACCTTTCCCCCCCCACATATGGGAAAGGCCGGGATAATCCCATGCGGCTTATGAAAATGCCTGTCAGGAGGGTAGGTGAAGGAACAACCAAAGGCAATCCAATGGCCTTCCAACATGACATTGACATGACGCACGTGGAAGCTCCTTCATCGATAACGGTTTGAAAAATGTTAATTTTCCGATAGGTAGACTTTATTTGAAAAGCCATATGATGAGGGAGTCGCTTTTTGACATTAAGCATGTCGAAAGTGAGCACAAAAGAATTATTTGGATCAACTACCCCTATCGCCGAAAGCAAAGCACTTCGTTGAGCTGGACACGACTGGAGAACCTCTAAAGCGGACATAACACATGGACTCTGAGCCAAATCCTCAACAATGGAGTAATTCTGGGCGGCCCTAGCATTAGGATTGATAATCACGTGTTTAGCGGAACCTTTCGATATCCTAGGTATAGTCTCGACACAGGGTCGCTCAATATGAAGGTCAGTAGTTCCAGGAGCAGATTTGTCCTTGGATGTTTTAGTTTCACCGTAATCACGTGACTGAGTGGCCACATGGACATTATAACCCATCATGAAAACATTGATGATTTCTCCCCTTCCTGGTTACCCCCTGTAGAGGTACCAGGATTTGAATTCAAGCCAACAAGCATCTACTGCCCTTGGGGAAAAGGGTTGGTTAACACAACTTGAGAGCTAGAAGTCCCTTGCTACCCTAAAAATCATTGAGCATCTTGAATTTTTGGGCAAAGATGACTTAAATGGTCTCCACTGCATAGCTTGCATGGAAACATGACTTTCTTTCTAGACTCATTTCCACCACCACCAACATTATTGCTAGGTTTATTTGCATCAGTCTTCCCATCTTGGCTCTTTTTCTTACCTCGTCCTTTTGTTTTTCCCATTGGAATTTTGATTTCCTTTGGGGTTGGAAGATTGGACAACATTAACAGAAGAGGGTTGAGAAGACGAAGGGTTAGACGATGTGACATGATTACTAGGAGCAGTTTGTAAAGACAACTGCTGCAATTGGCTCAACAGGTTCACTGCATTAGTATTTATAGATCCAATGATACCATCCACATGGGGACCTGGCTTCGACTTGGCTATATCAACCTCAGTCCCAGGAGCATAAGGCAAGAATTTCTGTAGAATCCCAGACTGAGAGTAAATCAATTCTAATTGTTGGGCCCTAAAAATAGCTTGCTCTTCATAATAGACTCCAGACAGAGAGACATCCGTAGAGATCTCAGGTTGTAAGGATTTCAAAAACCATTCGAGATGGTATTTAGGAGGAATTTCGGCTTTAATGAGTCTCTTTCTTCGTCTCCATTCCTGAATGTGATTAGAAATGTGAGTTGCCGTATCTTGACGAAAATTGGCCGAAAGTTCAGTTTCGGTGTCATAACGGACGAGCAACTGGAAATGGTTTAGAAAAATGTTAGCCAAATCAGCGAAAGATGTAAAGCTGCCCCCTGGCAACTCTATATACCACTTGGCCGCATTACCAGTTAAGGTGCGTTGAAAAAGTCTCAACCTAATCGAGTCATCGATGAGGGAGTTTGATGAGCACCACAAATGGAATGTGGTTACATGGTCGCCTGGGTCTTCACCACCCTTCCCCTTGAATTTTGGAATGTCTTATGGGAGTTTGGTTGGGATCGGAGGCCAGGCCGGATTGTATTTGATTGGATCATTTGTCAATTTTGTGAAATCTGGCAAGTTCAGCGTCGCTAGAAAAGGAAGCCTAGGAGGACCTTGGGGTTTCCACCCAGATTGGGCAAAGTTCCCAAAGTTCTGAAAAGATTGGCTTGGATTTTGTAAGGCACCAGGCTGCCTGAAGTAACCAGCAGAACTAGTTGAACCAAAAAGCAAACCTTGTGATCCAGCAAAACTCGGAGTTTGACCAATTATGGCCGAAAAACCTCCATAACTGGCGAAGCTCCCTCCTAAAGCATTATAAGGAGTCTATAATCCCTGATAAGGATTCCAAACAAAAGCTAAGGGAGGAATACTTTGAAACGAACTAACTGTGGAGTACGACCTATTCCCTTGTTGGCCAAAAAACGGATTCCCAGTTCCTATGCCACTAACTATACGGTTAGTCCAACCTTGAAAGAGATTGCTGCCCTGTCCTGTAGAAGAAAAAGGCATAGATCCTATCATCGGGTTGGAATGTGGTATATGACCACTTCCAAAAGGAAAACCCTGAAATAAAGCCGACCCACCCATCATGGATGTGGAGGCACTAAATGGAATTGACAGAATACCTCATGAATGGGTGCCAAACGGGAAGAACCCAAAACTAGATGCATTGGCTTGGGAATTTCCACTCGTAGAAGGAATGGAGATAGAGCCAACTAAGGATGTGCTAGCGAAAGACCCAAACAAAGATGCAGAGGGGATGGAAATAGTTCCTCCCGCTTGTACTGATGTTGGAGTCTGCATGGTTGTAGCACTTGTGGTAGAAGTCATGATTCCAGTGGTGGTCATCGAAGGTAAGTGCGTAATATGACTTGGACTTGAAGGTCAATGAGTCGGAGTCCCAACGCATTGTAATACATCTGGATGATTAGAAGGTAGAGGAGAATTCAGAGCTGCTAACGACTCTGGGAGTTCTTCTACCTCAATTTTATCTTCTGATTGAAAGAGAACTCGAGAAAGGACTAGGGTGTTCCTCTCTAGTTCTGCAGAAGTACCAGGCCTATCTTGAACACTAATGCCCCCGGGGGGAGGATCAATCTTCGATGCGCTGGCTGCCGGGGATGAAACCCACTGGCAGTATTACCTTTGCGCCTTCTAGGAGAAGGCTCTAAACTTGGTGGTGAAAGACCACGAAGTCTTCGAGACCGTCTAAGTGATCGGCCAACCACTTTGAATTTTTTACTAAGATATAATTAAAGACTCAAAAAGAATGAAAGCTAGGCCAACTAAGAGCACAGAGCACACATTAAAAAGTCCCTAAAAGATGTCAGCTAGTCAAACAACTTTCAAGTATTTCCGCTCCGGTTGATGAGGATCGGACACCAAAATACAGGAAAGTGAAGTAAGGGGCCTTCTAAAGATAGTTTGGGATAATGACGGCCCAGTTCTACCAGCAAAGGTAACAGAGGAAGTTACATTGACCTCCTAACAATAGCCTGTGTCGGTGCAAGCCCCCAAGCTTCTCAAGGGTGCCCTCCAGAAGTACCGTTAAGAGTGATACAACATCGACCTCAGGTGCCACGGGATTCCCCTCTGCAACCACCTATGTATATCCCTAGGAGAAGCAACTAAGGTTACCAACTCGTGTCAGAAGCCAGGCAGAACAGTCCTAAGGTAGGATCTGACAAGTAGGAGAGGGGGTATCTCTCTTCCTTATCTTCAAAAACCCTCGTGCTTAACTCCAAAATCCGGAGCTTTTCTTGTCTTCCTAACGCTATTGGATTTGCACTCGCTATTTAGACTTTTATGTTTGACAATTTAAAGTGGCCTTGTTGAGTTTTCTCTCCACTCACCTAATCCAAGGCCCTAAAATATCCTAAAACTTGTTGGTGTCTCTAAATTGACAATATAAAAAAGTTCTAGTATATTTTAATTAGCGCTTGTTTTTAAATGGGTTGTTCTTAAGTCAAGGGATAGGCGGAAATGAAACTTGTGGTGTTTTTCGATGCAAAAGAAATTAATAAAAACTAAACTATATGAAAATGCACTTATTTCGTTCTTCGTTGAAAGAAATTTCTACCAAGTTCTAAGGAACTTCTAAGAAAACAATAAATTTTTCTTTTCTTTTCTTTTAACAAGCTTCACACTAACAAAAATTAACAAAACTATGGATGTCCTAAAGATGCACAAACTATCCTAATGCAATGAGTATATGCTGATGCAAAAACTTAAGACTATTCTAAAGCAAAGAATGAAAGTAACTTGTTTATCACTTCTAATTAGCCACTTAAGACGTTTAGATAGAATATAAGTTGCTAATGCTCATTTTCGTCCAAACACTAAACGCAAATCTCAAGACAAACAAAAATGCACTTTCACTGGAAAAAAGAAACTAAATCAAAACAAGGCCAAAGAAAGCAAAAACCAAGTTTTCAAGAAGTTTTCTTCAAAAGCAAAAAAAAAAATGGCTTTTCAAAAGTGCTCCAAATACCATTGATAACTTTGAGACCGAAGAATAGGCAACAAAAACACTTTGCAAGTTATCAACTCAAAATGGGCGAAAACTCAACAAAATAGGTGTTTCAAGATGCTCTTAACGACCAAAAAGCAACAAAAAGAGTTTGGTGACTGATCAAAAGATCAATAAGGACAACTCTCAAAATCGTCACTCAACAACTTTCAAAAAGCAAGAAAAGCAAATGGCCACAAGAGGTTGTTTTGACACAAAGCAAGAAGATCACAAAGATAAAGTTTGTCACAAAGATTGAAACCAATATTTCTGCCCTGGAAAAGCAGAACAACTAAGATTCTCAGAGAGAAATCTCATGTGCTTAAACACAAATGATGACAATTGCAACAAGACCAAAACTTTCCACAACCGGAGAGAATTCAAAACCGGAAACTTGCTGTAAAAATAGAGACTGACAACCAAACTTGACTGCTCAGGACACACTCAGACCAACAAACAAATTAACTGAAAACGAAAGATTTGCAAAAATCTTGGAAAATTAGGGTATACGCGACTGTGTCAATGCACAGCTGCGTGTATACGTGATTTAGCCCAAAGAACCCTGCATATACGAGGGTTCATATGGGGAAACTTGCATACATATGCTTCTATAACCTAGCAAAACTGTGTATATAACAGTTCACAAGAAAAAGCAAAAAAGGGGTCAGAAGAAACTGATCAGACTTAGAGTCTGAGTTCCTATAAGAACAGGAAACTCAGTTATAGCAAGAAAATCAAAGGCTGAGCCCTGATTGGCTTAAATTAACCCAAACTAGGAACAACAATAATGTTGCCCCCAGTGGAGTCGCCAATTCTGTTGAGGGACAAAGTCCCCTAGGGTTTTGGGTCAATACTCTAGTAGAGCGGTGGTTATCCACAATGAAAAACAAGCATTCCACACAACCATGATACTAAAATAAGCAAACTATGCGAAGAGAGGTGCACCTGGGGGTCCTTTGTTCGAGTAGATCTAGCGAGGTCCAAACCCTCTTGGAGTTCCTTTCGATCCTTAAACCTGCAAAACAATCAATTCAAAGAAGCATAGCAGTATATGGACCAAGCATCATATATAAATCAACTTCATAACACATTTAAAGCTAGTTAGTTATACAAATAAAAAAACTATTCATATGCAAGTCATAACAACAACATCATAAGCATGAAGAAGATTGATTTCGGGAACAAGACAAATGTTTCTTTATTGCAGATAACTAAAACAAGGTAAGGAATGATATCACCTGAATCTTCTTCTCGTCGGCTCCAAGCAAAATCGTCCTTCAGATCTGTCCAATCCCAAGTCTTCAAAAGGCTCCTTCCATGACTCACACTAGGATATCTCAACTAGTGAAAAGACATCATAACTCAAGGAAACAATGGTTTCCTATAATGGGGGAAGTGCTGGAAGCACAAGGTTCTTTAGACTTAATCAAGGATAATCTCAACAGAGTGAATTTTCTCTCTATTCTCTCCTCCTTTAGGCCTTCCCATTGAAGCCTTTTTATACTTCTCCCAAAGTAGTTTTTTAGTTGGGAATTGGTTGGGAATAGTTGGGCCACAAGCACTAATAGGTAATCAACAGGTAAAACCCGTGGTCTCTGCCCGAAATTAAGGAGATTTTTTTTAAGTGTTTTAAGACATATACGCGGGTTGGGTATACACAGACCCGCGCACACACGCATTTAGCTTAGGGCAATGTCGCGTATAGGGAGTAAAACACTGTTTTTTAAGTATTTGGACCAGGTCTGGAAGGAGGGGTTGCCCTAGGCCATGAGTGTAGCATCACAAACATCAAGAGTGAGATTTGGAGCTATTTTAAGAAAATAATCGTGCAAGAAAGGCGTAGATACTTCCCAAATGATCTTCAAAATCTAGTCTTAGTATCTACATAAAAGGTGATAATTTCCAACACCAAAAAGAATCCTAGGGTGATCATGGTGGCATATTTTTATTTTGCTACAAAAGTGCAGGAAAACTCTAAATATTTGTTGAATGAGAATGCTAGATTAAGGAGAGAGTTAGTTGTACTAAAGCAATAGGTGGAACACCTTGCTGCAGAAAATCAACAATTATCTTCACACAACTGGAATACAACAAAATGGCAGTCAGCCATACAAGAGGAATTGGGGCCAATGGAGGACACCATGCACGGTTATATGATGAGATGATATTTCTACAACAAGTGGTGGCTCCCCTTGTTGGCTTTAAAAAGAAAGCACAAGAAGTATTGAAGCTCCTGAAAGTGGCAAGCAGAGCAGTTGACCAACTTTAGGAATGGGCTGCCAAGTATTTGAATGTTCCCACAATTGGTTGGAAAGGACATGTTTTCCACTAAAATGGACCGAGTACATTTGAGACTCCATCAATAGAACTACAACCATCTTGGAGAACAAGATACTAACACCATTACAACTTATAGTTGTCTACACAATGGTTTCGAGTTTCTATCACATAAACATGGGATGCCTTCAATAGGATCACTTGAAGAAATAATAGGTAGGGAAATCATCTTCCAAGAGATCAGGCAGTACATAGAACAAATCAAGCAAGCATTAGAACACGAAGGCTTGGAGATCACCAAAGACATTATTCTACAATATGCCATCGCACTAGTGAGAGCCCACATGAAACTGCCATGGCTATGTAATAATGTACAATCATGCTTCAAGACCATATTGAATGAAGCATTGGAAGTGAAGATGCGGTATGTAGTAGAATTGTCGGTTCGGGTCAAAGTCATCTATACAGAGTTTAGAGCATGGCACTCATACATCACCAATGAGATCCATGGGGAAGCAAATGATTTGTCAATTTGATAAGGCTTTGTCTTATTATCAGTTTTGTCTCATATGTAACTTGTCTTTTATAATAAGGTGTACGTAATGAAATCCAATAGACACTTGCAAAATGTGAAAAGCCCCATATGGAATGTAAAGAATCATGTATAGAATATGAAAATCCATAGGATTTGAAGAGTCATGAGGAATCTCAAAGGTCATTGTCATTGTGATAAATAGTTTCTCATAACTCAAGCCGGGGGGGAATTTTTAGAGCCTAGCCTTGGCTTCTCTAGTTGTGCATAGAAGGTGAAATCATTCTTTGGCGAAGGAATTTGTGGCTTCATGTTCCACTACTGGATATAGTGTTTCGCTAATGTAACTTGTGTACTTGGAATCTTTCATTAATCATTAGAAGCTCCATGATCCAACACCCATTCATGCATGTATCGTGAATGTAGTAGAACTATTATTGTTGAGTTTGCGGTATATGTTGGCTTAATACATACTAAAATTAATGAACTATTTCGTTACTAGATATGGATGTTGTTGAATGAGTGTTGTTATGCTTTTATAGTTGTTGTTTGTTTTGTGAACTATTTTGTAGGTTAAACAACAAGTCTTTCTTGTTTACCCTTTTGGGTCTCTCTTAGGATAGTACTACTACTTTCCTAACTAGAGGCTCGTTTCTCTTTTCATGCCATGAAAGCTTCCTTCTACACCTTACATCTGGTGTCACACAGGGCTCACACACTTGTTGCCTCAAAGAGGTGCTTATAATCTTTTGTGCATGTATTGTAACCAAGGTGCATCTCTAATCCCATGTGATGGTAGTTGAGACCTTGTAACCAAATGGGACTCCCACATGAAATGGCGCGAGGTATAGTTGGGACCTCATATTGGGAAGATCCCTTGTATGTTGGCAACATCCAACACTGTCAACATGGCCATAAAAGGAATATATGACATGGTCACATGCATAAAATCATTAGGAAAAAAATTAATAGAGAAGATGCATATGATAAGTGTATTAAGTATGAGGATTTCAAGGTAGAGATGAAGAATGATGTGAATAAGTTTGAGACCTATGTAAACGTGATATATTTTACTTATGGCCATTAAGCGGGAGGTACATTCAAGAGACTTCCATGTGGTAAAATGATGTGAGAATGCAAGTACAATATCAAGTGGTTTATACATAGGATTAGAAGAGTCACAAATATATATTAACATAAAGTAGACAACTCTTATATTGCTAGAAAAATGCAAAGATGGATTTAAAAAGGGGAGATAAATTTCTTAGCATATTAAGGTTAATAACCATGGTCATTAGCTATAGGACCATTAGGTGCATCATGAACATTAGTACCATTTGTATGCCATTGAGAGGTTCATCACAACTTACAATATCATTGGAGTTAGAATAGTTTAGGTTTACATCTACAAGGTGATCGTTGAAGCACGTGATAACAACAAAGTAGGGAAATCAATCATAGCAACCAAAACAAGAAAAAGGCAAAGAAATTGTTTTT
The DNA here is from genome assembly GCA_000404065.3 of Pinus taeda. Lineage (NCBI taxonomy): Eukaryota > Viridiplantae > Streptophyta > Pinopsida > Pinales > Pinaceae > Pinus > Pinus taeda. Next base: position 88,848 of record APFE030852655.1, read on the forward strand.
TAAATTGAACCTTGTATGAAGGTGTGTAAGTTTGGACGCTATCAAGCATCATGCTCTCAATTATAATCATTCCTCCACTTAGATTTGTGCAAACTTTAAAATTCTCTAGACTATCACACATTTGCCAAAGTATATTACTTCTTCGAGTGTATTTCAAACAATCTTATTGTCTAAGTTAAAAGTTACTTAAATGAGGAATATGATAGAATGACTAACCTTGGAAATCATGAACCAAAAATATATTTATGGGTTTGGAATAAGGCTTGAATAGTGAATATCAAGACCATCCACTTTCTAATTGTTCTCTTGTGGTTTGATGGTCTAGAAGGGGTTCTAGGAAGATGTAAACCTTGAAAATAGACTAGAGGCAAAGACATTTTACATGTTTTATCATCTAATAAACTAAAGGCTTCCCCGAGGATGAATATCTATGGGATAACATATGATTTATCTATTGGAACCACAAGAGCTTGCACTTGCATGCAATTAACTCCAATAGAGTGTTTATGGAGGAAAGGGATTGGTGTATTCCATCATTCCTATATCTAATGGCAATATTCTAGTTGATATGAGAATTAAATTTAATCTAACTAATACATGTGTGACTTCTCACTGTCATTTTCATTCTAGTCCTTTTTGGATTTCTCTCTTCCCTTATAGGGAAAAAATTGTTTGAGTTTAATTGAGTATATTGGATCAATTCAATTCATAACCTCTTTAGGAAAATGCAGTATTATACTTGTTTCCCTACAATTATGGTAGTTGTTAGCGAGGATCAAAATTGTGTAAGGCATGCTTAGTGGAACTCATAACCATGAAAAACTTTATGTTTATTATCATGGAGAAACATAAGGCCTTAAGTGTGCAATTCGAGGCTAGACACTATGAGGTGAAGAAAACTATAGGTCAATCATACATCAAGGTTGTCGAGCACATTATTTTGTCATATGATTGGGAAAAGGAATTCAAAGCACCAATTTTTATACTCAAAGGTTGCATAATTACAATGGAAGACTCTCCATTTGCTTGTCATGACCCCCTAGACCAAATGGATGCTTATTTGAATTGCTAGACTTGGATGAACCCTAAATCTACTAGTCAAAGGTACTAAAAACATTTCTCGTTAAATTTATATACATTTAGGACATGAGAGTTTTCAAGTCAAAAAGTATTTCCTTTTTAGTTAAATTATGAAGTGAGATACTTATTCTCCTAGGGTGGTTTATTATTATCTATTCCTAAGAGTTTTAAAGCACATGTCTATGAATTTTTTTTGACATGTTATATTTTTAGAAATTTCACTAGATTTCATCGAGATTCTATTATCTTTATATGTTTTTGGAATGTTGTTATATTGTTATAATTAATCCATAGCCATTTAGTTTCTAGTATAAAGACTTCTTTTTGTAAAAAAGGGAAAATATGACATCCTAAAAATGGAAGATGAAGCACATAAGTGAAATTGTAAGTCCTAGACTAACATGGAGTTTTGAGAGTCTTTATGTGGGCTAAAGAAAAATCACTTAGTGGAAAGTACATTATGGCCATCAAAGTTAAGGTTAACCACTATAAATACCTATGCATAATGTGTAACTAAGTAAGGTCAAGTTAATTTCAGAAAGATGAAAAACACCAAGATAGATATTTTCAAGAGAAAAGTAACTCTAGATGAGTAGTGTAATGAAGAAGGAAATTCTACACATGGAAATCATGCCAATAAGTGACATAAATAATGAATGGATGATGAATGTCAATAACACAATTCCACCTAGTTGAAGAGGATAAGGGAGAAGCCAAAATATTGTCTAGTGGTTACAAAGAAACATGTATCCAAAGGTAATGAGCCCAAACTTGTTACATGCAATTGCAAGGTTTTAGATCAAAAAAACATAATCACATTGAACCTCATAATTGGAAGTAAAATGACTATTAAAACAAAACTCATAAGAATAATATTCAAAAGCTTGGGGAAACTAACATATGGCATGAGAAAAAGTTCACAACCAACATCGACTAATGTCCATGATCCGAATTGGATCATTGTATTTTTTGTCATCCATCTCAATGCATTTTGAGTGGAAAAAATGGAGGAATCAACTCACAGGACTGTTTTTATCGGTGGGACCCAGTTTGGCGAAACGCGGTCTGAAACCTTTCGGGAGAATTTTGAGGCATCAAACGAAATTTTTTGGGTAAAAATTTGCTAGTAAATCATATCACCTTTCCATGCTATTCTACACACAAAAATCTTTCCAACGGTGCAAGAATCGCATCAATCAGAGTCTGTATGCAAAAGTTATGCCACTCAGAAGTTGACCTTCATGTTTTCACACCTATAGTCCGGGAGGATGCCGCGTCAACACCCATTATTCATGGAAAAGGGGCTACTCATGTGTTTATAATGTAAAAGACTCTAGAAGAGTCTATTTTGTAACTCTAGTTAAGAGTTGATGTAGTCAAACTTAACCACTAGTAGGCTATTGGGCTATGTTATAATCGGGCCACTAGGAGGAAGAGGCATTCCATTCTTTCGAGAGCATTTGTTCAATAGATGAGCAAAGATAGCCAGGAGAGATAGGAGATAGAGAACACAGAGAGGATCTGTGCACTGTAGAATCCCACAGGCCACATACATTACTTCTTTGTATTTGCAGCCATATTTCCAGATAGAGAAAGAGAGCGAAGCGACCTCACCTTCCAGCTGGGTTTTCTCCCGAAAGGGTTTCCCATAGAGCATATCTTGTGTCTTATGTGTGCGTGAGCTTATTTTGTCGTTCTCTTCTTTTCTGCATAATTTACTTTTATAGACATGCACTAATTACAGTAAGATCTACAGATCTAGAAATTAAATAAAATTGTAATAGTATAGAATCTCATATTTTTAATATAATATTATCAAATCTGTTGTGATGAACTATCCAATGGAATATTAACTACATTTTATGAGTCAGTCCATGACAAAAAACCATTGCATTGGATGCATAAGTGAAAACAATAGAGATGAAGCTAGCATGTAATATCACTGTACTTGAAAAAAAGTCAAAGAAAAATGTTGTAAGATGTTATGCATAATATTAGGTTACCAAATGCAAGAATCATTGAGGGAGTGAGCTTATCTAATATCCAGAGTTTTCATGGGTGGAAGCTCATAAATCAAATATGATCCGGATTTAAATAGGAACGCAAAAAATTACATATATAACTATACATATAGAGATGCAATAGAAATAATACTTCATTTCATCACTGTAAAATACTTAAATATGCTTACAAACAAAAATGGAAATAAACTAGTTAGGGTGATGGTAGCTTACCTCTGAGAAGAGATGTGGTGGCTACATGCCTCTGAACTATGTTACAATGAGGCTCTAAGGCTTATTTATTGTTGAGAAACAATGGAAAACCCTAAACATCCAAAAACCTAACCCTAGAAGATGAAACACCAAGCTGTGGGCCTTATTTGGGTAAATTGGTACATCAACTTCCCGGGGTCATAACTTTGGCATACGATCTCTGTTTGATGCTCACAATATCTCGTTAGAAAGATCTATCTGAGAACTACAACTTTGGGGGAGAGAAACTTCAGTCCATGGACTCATGTTGCTCCTATTTTTCTAAAAAAAAAAAAAAACGTCATTTATGGCCTGAAAACAGCTCCGAAAGTTTAGGACCCGAAAAACTGCTAAAAATAGTAAACTACGCTACAATTAAGGAAAATGAAGAGCTGAAAGAAACAATGGTGGGGGTCCAAGTGGACTTGTCGGGTGGCCACCAATATCCACCTGGATCAAAATATGCCCACGTTAAGGAGATGGGCCTCAATTTATTCATTTGACAAATGCAAGCCAAAATCCTTAGTTGGATTTTATTCTTTTAATGTATAAATATTTATATTGGCAAATAGCTACAATTTTTACCTTGAGCCAAGTACTAAAGGTGATAATAAATAAAACCTACCCATCATATGTTATTAACTACACATGCAAATAATGAACAGCATACAATATGACAAGGGCACGAGGATGATATCCTTGAATGTTGTAGTAAGATGGATATGAATATGCAATATGAGATACCACCATAGGATTTTAAACCACAGTTCATTTAAGAATTAAAGGGCCAAGAAATAATTTTGATATGGTTGACTTTATTTACATCAAAATTTGGGGTTTTCCACACCATGCAATGGCATTCCCAAAGCTTATCAAAAAGGACATCATATTATGGGTGTTGGCCAAGTAGATTGCGGTCATCAAACACAATTTTAATGTCATCAAGAGAAAGAACCAAGTTCTTAAGCCAACTTTGGCTTTTACATGGGAGGTTTATTCAAATATTAAGTTGGAGGAAATGGCAAAGATAACTTCTCTTTTAATTGAGGACATCATTGTTCCTTAGTTATGGCATCATGATCTTAAGAATTCCTTAGTGCCCATGTCTCGTGACAATAACTTCAAGTGGAAGTCGAATTTGTACATAGAAGAGAAGTTCAAAAGGATCATGAGGGTTTTGGTCAAAGTAGGAATATTACCACATGTACTTCTTGAGCACTTAGACCACTTGTATGATGCTTCAATAACATCAAAAAGCATGGGCATGTTACATGAGGAAGGACATATTTTGATGAATTTTATAAGTAGAAGAAGGTGAAGGCAATATTGTTAAACTTGAGAGAATGCCAACTTTGTGGAACAAGTTACTAACAAGTTTCTTAATAAGTGAATGAGTCCAGACAACAATTCAAGCATTTAAGAAAGGACAAAGATGAGATAAGGATAAAACTTGGAGCACAAATGAATACAGTGAGAGACTCGGCAATAAAATTAGTCACTCCTCAAATCTAGATATAAGGGGATGCTCAATTTGTGAAGGCATTGCAGCGTAGGGGATGAGCAAGGGCATAAATAAGTTGAAAAATAACTAGTATGATTGGGGTTCATTATCAATGGATGTAGGTGGAGGTTGGGCCTTCAAAGTAAGAGGAACCAAATTTCTCCAATGTTCCATGCTAGGTTGTGACCAACAACTTCAACAATATAAAGCATAAGATAAAGGATGGCGTTGATTGGGAAAAATGACCCTTGCAACATTCTAAGGGAGACCACTTGGTCAGGAACTTAAAGCAATTCCTTTCCATCGAAGTGGTGGTTCTGACTAGTTCAATTGGGTCTAGTTACCCTCTCTCTATCTCTACTAGATTAAAGTAATTTTTTCACCTACCAATAGAGAAGAGACATCAGATCCACTCATCTTGCTAATCAGGCATAAATTAATGATCCTTAAGCTGACTTTATGGCTCAACCAAACCACCACTAAGATTTTTCCTCTTTAAGAAGAGGACTTCTAGAAAGGAGGTCTTTAAACTAAATGCAAATCTAGCTCTATATTCCCTAAGATTATCTCGATTGGATGAAGGATTAGTCCTCCATGCAACCAAGAGAAAGACTAATAATAATTGGGATTTTAGCATGAAAAGCTTATGATGAATATCCGGTTAAAGAAATAGTTTATTTAACTGATATTGTAATTGCTTATCATGCTATGTTTAAGAGATCAGTTAAACATAATTGTTGAATCACTAACATTAGAAAGTAGTTCACATAATGTTAATGAAAACAACAAATAATGAACCAATAACATTAGGAATTAGTTCACATAGCGTTACTGGTTGTTAAATCAGGATAAGATAGCATATTTATGAGTAAATAGTTACTCAAATATCTGATCTTAATAAGTAATGGATAGAGATAAATGGTAATAGATTTTTGTACTGAAGATCAGATAGCTAATCTACAATATAAGAATCAATATTGATAGTAGTGCAAAATATAAATTCCATAGACATATTTCTGCTACCAAAAAGGAATGCAATTTGTTATTAAAAATAATAGTATCTTTATACAAACTAATCAAACCTCCTCTCCTGCTCAATACAAGATTTGATCTTCAACAAGCCTCCTCCAAGTTGTGAACCCGACTGATAGAAACGACAGCTAGAATAGTGAAATCCATGCTTCTCTTTACACAACTCAGAATTGAAAGAGACCAAACCCCAATCACATAAATCATAGATCTGTGAAAAAATTTCCAATTCTTGTAATGCCTCTCTATTCGATTCTTTACTCTTTCTCAAGCATTTCTCTTTTTTTCTTGGACTCATCCAAGAAGTCATATTTATATAGGGATAAATAATAAAAATCCCCCGATATCTCTCAAGCACAAAGTTTATTAAAAGAATATAGATCTGGAGGTTATGCTTCTGTTGGAGCTTTGGTTGAATATAGGTTGCCATGGTTAAGAAAATGCCCCACTTGGTTAGCGCTCTGATAATATTGTACAACTTGCTTCGAACTGATAGGTGGAATTCATAGGCATGGTAATCTTTGAATAAAAACTTCAATAGCCCCTGCCAATTTTAAGTTTGATTTGCACCACCTGGAGGAGTTTCTTCAAGAATGTTGATTGGATGTGTTGATTCTCATCGGCCCTATATGCCTCTCTGTTATAACAAAAAACATAGTTAACCTATTATATTGAGCTTTTATTAAAATGGTGGAAAATAGATTAAACATAAAATGTGTTAAACTATACTTATGCCCAAAGACATTTTTAAATTAATTAAGTGACTTTTTACTTATACGCGGCAAGAGTTGAGTGGTATTGGAGGTAAGGTCATCGAAACTTTTAAAATGAGACAAAACAAAATAGTTACGATATTGGGCGGCTTTGATATGGAGCGGATGCGATATCATATTCAACTCTTTTTAATAACTATATCAGATCCGTAATATCAGAGGTTAGGGTGGAAATCGGGCGTGATATTATATTAAATCATTGTGATAACTTATCGGATCCGCAACCATATCTGAGCTCAAAAGATTAGGTCTTATAGAAGATTTTAGATGTGTGCCATTTCAAAAGTTTTGATATATGAGCGGACACGATTTCACAATTAAAAAAAATCTTAAATCGTATCGGGTTTGACATATTAGAGATTGGTACATATCGGAAGTCGGAGTGGGAGGTTATATCGGTTATTAGAGAACGAAGGGAGCGTTGTATCAGAGATCGACAATATGAGGATATCGGAGTATCAGGGATGTCATATATTGGAGGATGGGTGAAAAGAGATATCGAAGGATCATAGGATCGAGATATCGGAGGTCAGAGTAGCATGGATATCAGAGTATTGACGATTTGAAATATCAAAAGTTTTAACAATGTGACACACAAAAATCTTCGATATATAAAAGCTAGACGGCCCCGACATGTATTACAAAGGATTAAACTACAATGACTAGTTATAAGACTTTGGCTATGTTATATGGCCATTTTATAATATGAAAGGCTTTACAAAAAGGACCCTTTTTAATAATAAGTGAATTATAAGCGCTCAAAAGTCCAAGCCACGTGATTTTGTTAAATAATGAAACTATAGCCACTATATAATAAAGAACGTGGTCTCATGGGGCTATTTTTGAATTAAAAGAAAAGTTAACAAACAAAATATCTACAAACCAACTTTTTATAATACAGAGATAATGTACATGTTATATAAATTATAAGGCCAAGCCGATGAAAATGTCCAATCTTCAATTAAGCATTGTTTGCAAACCAAACATCCAAATGAGATCAAACGAGTTTTAATAGGAAGACAAAGACAATTCAAACTCATTGAAGCAATCCAAACTCAGAAAGTCAAAAAGAAACATGACCAAGTTTCAATAAAAGGGTCCCTATAATGATAATTAAGTGAATAATGGAGGGGTTGTGTTTTTACCACAACAGATGGATAAAAATAGGTATAGGCCTTGAAGGGAAAAATTAATAGCATTTGTGATTTTCCATGATGTGGCATGCCTTATGTAGGTATTTTGAAAATGATTCCCATGGTGGAGGAGGTGACAACGATGATATAACAATAATTCCTCCTATATAATTTAAAGACATTAATTTCAAGGCCATATTGAAGGAGTTATATCACTCATGGGTGAAAGAGGTTAGGGAAATCTATGCTTTGATAGTAGAATTGACTATGTGTGACACTAAGAGATATGGAATAAAATTCAGTAGGGTTGAAAATTAGTATTAAAGAGGAAGTGGTTAAGGTCAGAAGAGCTACATTAATAAACTAAGAAAGTGTTGGGCCCTAATAGGCCTGATAAGATAATTTAAGAGAAAGAGAAAGAGGTATATGGATACTATAAAGATAGAATTTGGAGAGGAGTTGCATCAAATTTAAGTTTTGTCCAACAAAGTAATCCATGACATGGTGAACATACATGAAGTCTTTGGTATCAAAAAATTTCAAATAAGAAGAGGTACATGATAAGTTAATTTGATAGGAGGATTTTACCTAGAGATGAGGAGTAATGTGAATAAGTTTGAAACCTGTGTAAACATCATCTTTGTTAATCATGACCAATGGAGTGTGAAATACATTAAATAACCTTTCATGTAGTTGACAAGAGTGAGAGAATGAAAGCACAAAATCAGGTAGATGATGAATATGAATAAAGGAGACATAAAGAGATATCAACATCAACAAGAAAAGTCCCCTTATGGAATAAAAATGCAAAGATGTATTAAAAAATATGAGAGAAAAATCTTAGCATGTGAAAAATAACAATCAAGATCACTAGTGATTGGACCATTAGGTGTATTATGAACATCAGCCCCATCTATAGTGCCATTGAGAGGTTTGTGATAACTTACAAGAACATTGGAGTTTGGATAGTCTAGGTTTACACCTATAAGGCCATCATTAAAACACACAACAACATTGGATTAGGGAATACCATGATAGCATCAAAAGTAAGAGAAGGGACAAGGACTTGTTTATAAGTGCCTAACTTGTTTGTGCTCTTCAAACTTATATGTATTTGTGTAATTTACGAAGATATTGGAATCATAGACTAAATTAGATTGATTCTAACACTTAGATTTGTGTGACCTCTTGAATTCTCTATACTAGAGATGATTTACCAAAAACTTACTTCTTTTGAGGATGTAACACACCCCCTACTATCCCTAACCCGTAATAAGGATAGAAGGAGGAAAGTACTATGTTGACCCAACCTCCAATGTCTTGTTATGGAAATGGGGTCTAAATATTTTTTGATCTCTTATAACTTATTCAAAACATAAAATGGATAACATCAGTGTTTTCATCTCATCGATACCTTTCCAATGATATAAGGTTTGCTTAATTCTGACTCCCAAATCGAAGATACGACCATCCAAAGATTGGCCTATCAGTTGGTGCCATGTCATCTTCACTTGTCATGTGGTGCCCCATGTGATCCATGTTTGGCTATCTGAGTCAGCTACCTGTTGTGCCATACAACAACCCCCCATTTCATATCATTACTATTCTAAAAATATAATGTGAAATGGGTCCCTTTTAATTTTTGTTTCAAAATGGTATCAATTTAAAGTTCTATTTCAAAAAGGCCCGAATAAAATAAAACATTATTAAAAGGCCTTTTTTATAAAACCAATCAAAGAACCCCCAACATAAAACGATTTATCTTTATTATTGCGATAAAGCGATCGCATATCGCAATGACAAAGAGAGCACAACTTAAGGGACATCTTGGTTTTCGCCGATGCGAAATCACTATCGGATATCGGCAAAAGCATAAAGTAACATGAGTAACAACCCTTGCTCTGATGTGATGCGAAATCGGCAATTGGCAATCGGCGATAACACTTAAAGTGCAAATAAGCTCCCCCTCACCCGATGCGATGTGATATCGCTATCGGCGATCGGCGACTCACCATGCCCTCATTCTAAACGACCCTACTAGCTATTCCCGATGCGATGCGATATCGCTATCGGCGATCGCGGATTCCAAATGAAACCAATGCAATAACTTAGCGTTTCCCCAATGCCCGATTGCGAAAAGGGTAAAAAGCACAGTTTTCAAAGTAAAATTCATAAAGGCAGTTTAATATGATTTATTCGTAATTAAGGCAATATCCTTTGAAAAGCTGCTCATCCGCGTTCAAACCGCCAAATCGCCCAAGGCATGCTTCAAATAAATCATTCGGCCATTAACCGAAGCGACTGGTATTAATGAGATTGACAAGCCATAACGATCATTTAATGAGAACAGCAAGCTTGCGATCTATCCAC
>APFE030852655.1:104138-135779 GCA_000404065.3 Pinus taeda
TTACTATAAATTGCTTATCTTTTAGAGATCAGAATACTAATCACTTGCAACTGGCTTTGGGTGCTTTCTAGACTAATCCTTAGCTACTTTCTAATTGTGCTTTACACAGTACTATGTGATATAGGCAGAGAGTTAGAAAGAGCAAAATATTATCACTAGTCTTTAAAGTAGATTTTCTCATTTTCATCATTTATTAGACTTACTTTTAGCTACTTCTTAATCGTGTCTTACACAGTACTATGTGTTAGAGGCAGAGAGTTAGGAAGAGATAAACATTATCATTGGTCTTTTAAGTGATTTTCTTACTTTTTATTTGCAGCAGCATGAATGGTGTCTAATACCATTAGAAAGTGGTTCTTTGCTTTCAGTTCATTTTAATTCATTTATTTCCTTCAAGTTTTCCTTTTTAGCAAGTAGTTAGAAACCACTAATCACACAGTCTCACTCATCTAGAATTCACTTCACACGCACCATCACTCATTTGTTTATAAATACATCACTCCATCTTAGGAAGATAAATTAATCACAAACAACACCCCCCAAATGACAAAAAGCTCTAAGAGGTTGCTTAAGTACATATAGTACACCTTCACTTCATCAGCTTACAAGCCCCAGGTTGACAATTAATGATTAGGAATACTAAATTGACCAAACAGCATTCCCATAGCCAACTAGAAATTACAATGGTTGATTACCTAGCCTAGATTAATAGTTGAATAGGCCCTCAAACATAAGGTATATTCTAGATGACCTCATAATTATCTTTACTCTTGGAAGTAATATTCTCATATTTCAATTATTGGTTCCTTTTAGAATTGTTCTTGTAACACCATACTCCCACATCTACCCAAGTAACCGGCCAAACGGGGTAAACATGTGACAACAAGCTAATATGACTAGATTCAACCTCCTATGTGACCTTAAGGAAGTGTAATCAACGGAAACACAACATACATACCTTCCACATCAGCTACAGGACTCCCAAGAACCATTCCCACCACTCAAGTAGCTAGCCCATGGGTCCCATTGAGGTTTTAGACCACTTGACCCTTGGACGCTCCCATGATATGGACTTGACAACGTCGAGGAGGCTCTGGACACTCTCATGCTAAGGCATTCCAGCGTCCAAGGAGTATTTTTCCTAGTGTTGTGCCAGCATCCCCGGGATTTGATCCACTTTTTCAAGCCCAAAGCCCAAGTCACTTCCCAGATTTGAATGACACCTTCATAACATAAATATAACACAGAAAAATGATGAAAATGTAAATACTTGAACAAGCCCTTAACCAACCCCCTACTAGCCATGACAGGCATTTCATCAAGCATATCACGAATATGTAATCCACATGTGTAAACAACACATTTAAGCATAGGGATCTCATACTTATCTCAGAATCACTATGAAGAATTGTTCCCTTATATGATTTATTGCATTATCATCTATTAGGTCATAGATACATTGTTCGTTCATTTACAAGTAAAAACATGATGAGATCCATACATAGCCACTATGATAAAACATATAGATAACCAGCATAATAGCAACAAAAAAACCAAGTAAATCATAGCCATATGATCCACATAAAAAGCAGTATAATACTCATAGAAATACAAGGAGAAATAACCTCATATTGATGATTCAAAATCAAAACCCAAGATGGGACTACCACATTCCACCCAACCATAGAATGGCTGAGCCAAATTTCTCTTCAACCATTCACCGTCGTGCCATATTCCAAGCATGAATGTGGGACTCAAACCAAAAGAACCAACCAAGGCATCTCGAGGCTAAACCACCTCACCCTCATCAACAGAAACCAATCTTTATCATAATCCATTCCAGATCACTAAGCCAACACAATAAACATGTAATAACGAGATTTAACATTATCTCTACCAAATCACTAGGCCAAACAAGGATGGATGCCACTGGATTTCTCCACCTACACTGTGAATAATTTTCTTGTCTCCTAGTCTCTCAGGCTTTACCGCAATCCACACTGAATCTCTACCCTAAACTGATACCCACTCTCTAGGATTTACCATATATCCCAACCCGAGATTACTAGGCCCTATAGAGAGCAATCCACCTCTTGGCTTTATCGTATATCCCTCCGTTCACCAGTAAGGATTCCTAGGCCCCCCGAGGAAACACAATCCTCGCTTTACCACAACCCACAATCTGGCTCAGCAATTACTAGGCTAGTGGCTTTACCGTGATCCACACTTCATTTCAGGGACCACTAGGCCATGTTCTCTATCATTCGGAGATCCACTTCACTCAGCTTCGAATCCATCTAGCAATCTATCTCAACCAAAACATGAGAAACCCATCACACCATGGCTATTTGGAAATGGCAAGGCTAGGCGGAAAACATTGTCACACCTAGGAAAACCCATTCCATAATAGAAAAATAACCACATGCAATGCCATTCATGCCAAATATAGAAATTAAAATACTCATGAAAATCGATACCTGCAAAGAATACTATTGTATCTTCTTGATCCTACTCTTCCTTGCTTACTCCTTCCTTCCTCTTGCCTTCTTTGCCTTTATTGATCCAATGCCAAAGTGCTCCAAGAAAAATCTAAGTGTCCAAGAGTGAGAGAGAGAGAGAATAATGAGAGAGCTCCAAAAATAACAAAAAAAAGGTTACAAACTGATCCTCATAAGACTTTTTATCAATTAGGCCTCTATTTTCTTCATTTTCCATTATTTTCCTTCATTTTTCTCCTCACATGAAACCTCTGACCTTTCACCTTCCGTTTCTCCTAGTTTCCATTATTTTCATAAAGAAATGTTCCAAAAATGCCATTTTTCCTTTCGAAATCCTTGGCCATTTCCTTTGCCATTTTCCTTAGCCGTAATAAACCAAATGAACACCCACTAGGATGTTTTGCCCAACATTCAGCTTAGAATATGTGTCCCATCAATCATGGTTATTATTTTTCATTTATTAAATTTTATTACATGGAATTTTCACCACAGTTGTTACAGAACCCTCTACGAGACATTGTCCTTGGTGTTCAACCACACCTATACCTCAGCAAAACTGTTGAAGAGAAAACATACTACCCATGGAGCTTTATAACATAGCTCGATGCATTATTTACAGTGATCACCCTGTTGAAAAGCAAACCAACATGACAACATAACAACATGAAAAATATAATAACATGACGCCCATACTTCTTATTGGAGCTTTATAACATAGATCATGGTGGTATTTACATCCTTATACATATGTACATATACCAAAACATCACCAAACATGTACCAAAACATATACCAAAACTGCTTTGCCTCAACCAGTAAACAATGAAGGATACATAGTCTGCATCTGATCTGCCATCTTCCATGTAGCTTCATCGAGCCCAAAGTGCTTCCACTACATTTTAACATAATTGATTGCCCGGTTCTGGAGCATGAGCACCTTTTTCTACAATATACATTGAGGCTCCGGCTGGAATTCTCCATCTGGTTCCACCTGCAATATAGATTAGTTAATCACATGATTAGCATTTTTAACATACTTCTTAAGCAATGACACATGGAAAACATCATGGAATTTCATTGTCGAAGGTAGTGCAAGTCAATAGGCTACTAGCCCATTCCTCTCAATTATACTAAAGGGTCCACAAAATCATGGCGCCATCTTGGCACATGATCCAATCCATAAGGATCTCTTCTTTAGTTTGATGTGAAAGTACACATGTTCCCCGACCTGGAACTCCTTGAATCACCTGTTCCAATCTTCATAGCTCTTCTACCTATCCTATGTTGCATTTAGATTCCTCCTTATAACTTGCATTTCCTATCCCATTTCTGCCAACATGTCTGGTCCAATCAACACCCTGTTAACTTGATCTCTCCAACTGATGGGAGCATTGTAACTCTGCCCATACAATGCCTCAAACAGACTCATCTTCAAATATTCATGATACTCGTTGTTGTAAGCAAGCTCTATTGGTGGAATATACTCTTCCCACTTTCATTGTTAATGCATCACATACATCCTCAACATCTCCTCTAATATCCTATTGACCCTTTCAATTTATCCATTTGTCTGCATATGATAAGTTGTATTGAAAGCCAATTTTGTGCCCAAACTTGCAAACAACTCCTTCCAAAACTTGGAAGTGAAATTTGCATCCCTGTCTAACACAATATTGTTTGGAATACCATGAAATCTGACCACATCTATGATGAATACCTGCGCTACATCACTAACTGAAAATGTATACTTTGCTGGAATGAATTGCGCAACCTTTTTCAACTTGTCCACAACAACCATGATGGAATCATGTTTTCTCACTGTCCTCAGAAAACCTATGATAAATTCCATGGAAATGACCTCCCATTTCCATTCTGGAATTTCAATTGGTTATAGCATTCCACCTGGAAACTTACACTTTTCCTTCACACGTTGACAATCGAAACACCTAGCCACAAATTCTGCTACATCCTTCTTTAGTTTCAGTGCGGTCAATGTCTTCTAGTAGCCTGGGTGACCTGAATATGGTTTCGCGTGAAACTCCCTCAAGACCACCTTATTGATCTCACTATTGTCTAGCACATATATCATGTCCCTATAGATAACCAATCCATCTATTGTAAGACAATAGTCCATGTCCTATGCACCTGCACCTATACCTATTATACTACCTATACCTATACATGTACTTGTACTACTAGTTGTACTTGTACTTGACATGTACTTATATATGTACATGTACTCTGCTACAACCTGTACACAATCTCCATATACCTGACATCTTGTTGACTTACCTGAAAGATCCTATCCTGTAAGTTTGTCCCATAGGAGCTCACAACTGCTAAGTGATTTACTTGTACCTGCCTGCTAAGAGCATATGCGACCTTGTTCTCCTTTCCTTTGATATACCTAATCTCGAAGTCAAATTTACCGATCGCGGCCAACCATCTAGCTTGTTGGGCATTTAGATTTAGTTGGTCAAACAAATACCTCAACCCAATGTGATCACTCATCAGTACAAACCTCCTCCCAAGAATATAGTGCCTCCACATCTTCAATGCATGTATAATCGCTGCTGACTAAAGATCATGTTTCGGGTAGTTCTACTCATGCTCATTTAGTTTTCATGACTCATAGCATACCACCTGTCCTTCCGGCATAAGGACTCCACAAATTCCTCTCTTCCAAGCATATGTACATACTACAAACTCCTTATCTGGATCTGCAATCTTTAACATTGGTGCATGTGTCAACAACTGCTTAATATGCTCAAAACTGGCCTCACACTCCTCTGTCCATTCAAACTTCTTACCTTTCCTCTGCAATGATGTAATAGGATAAGAAATCTACGAGAAGTTCCTAATGAACCTCCTGTAATATCCTACCAACCCCATGAAATATCTCACATCATCCACATTCTTGGGAGCTACCCACCCCATTATGGCCCTTATCTTTTCTGGATCCACTGTTATGCCCTCCATGGAAACAACAGGTCCCAAGTAGTGTACCTCAGTTTGAAACAAACTGCATTTGTTGAGCTTAGTGCATAATCGATTCTCTCTTAACAAACTCAACATTGTTACTAAATTCTCGGCATGCTCTTCCTCATTTTTAGAATATACAAATATGTCATCAATGAACACAATAACACACTTATCCAAATACGGATGCAGCACATTATTCATCAAGCACATAAATGTAGCTAGAGCATTAGTCAAACCCAATGGAACTACAAGAAACTCATAATGTCTATACCTCGTCCAAAAAGTTGTCTTGTAAATGTCCTCCCCGTTGATGTGTACCTAGTGGTATCTGAATCTTAGACCAATCTTCGAGAACACTTGCCTCTTCAACTAATCGAACAAGTCATCAACCCGCGGCAGCAGATACTTGTTCTTGATAGTCACTTTTTTCAGTTGCCTATAGTCAATGCATAATCTGAGAGTACCATCCTTCTTCTTCATAAACAATACCGGTGCACCCCAAGGTGATACACTTGGCCTAATGTCTCCCTTTTCCAACATTTCCTTCAATTGCAACTTCAACTCTACCAATTTAGGTGGCTCATCCTATAAGGTTCTTTTGATGTTGGTGTCGCCCCTGGCACTAATTCAATACAAAATTCTACTTCCCTCAGAGGTGGAAACTCTGAAATGTCCTCAGGAAATACATCTCAAAACTGCTGTAGAAGTGGGTACCTGCTTAAAACATCTTCATCCTCAAGTTCCTTACCTTTCTCACTAGAAATGTGTACTGCAAATAACATACACCATTTTCTGCGACTACATTTTGCCTACAGAATTGCCACCATCCTAACTAATGTGGATTTCTTCTTTCCCTACAAGACTCTTGGTTTCCATTGTCACCCAAGCACTCAATGGATTTGTCATGACAATCCACCTTGGTCCTATGAAGGTACAACCAATCCATGCCAAACAACATATTGTATAATCCCAACGGTAATACATTCAAATGTGTTGTGGTAGGCATACCATTCAAATCAAATGCACAAGCTCTTACCTAATGATGAACTCGCTTCTTTATACATGTACCCATTTGCACAAACAAAATTCTACATGTAAGTCCTTACTCAAACCACACTTATCCACCAAGTCATGACTAACATAGCTATAATTATATCCAGGGTCAATCAAAATAGAATAACTTGATCACAAATCTTACCATCCATCTCAATGATAGATACCTGATGGTCTGCCTCTTTGTTATCCTATGATGCATAGATACGAGGAATTCTATGACCAACATCCCCAACAGTTTGTGCCTCTTGTGCACTATATATCTAAGGCCTACCACCCTGATTCAGTGGGCAATATCTCTTAAGGTGTTCCTTACCACATGTCCAACACTCCAACTGACTAGTGCCCTCACCTCTATGTTGCTGTTGTGACCCATGTCCTTGTTTAGGTGTATTGAACCTCTTTTGTGGTGCCACATTTTCTTTGTTGTCTGCATTCTGAGGCCTTGCTCTTTTCGACTACCATTTACCTTTACCTTTGTCTTTTCCTTTACATCCTTTCCAAGATTCATTCTTACACTTTGATTGTTCATAGAAATGCTTCAATTTCCCAATAAGTTCCTCAAGTGACCGAGGCTCATCATACTCAATCTGATCTCTAAATGATAATTGAAATCCACTGACAAATCGTTGAACTTTAGCCTTCTCATCCTTAAGATACGATACATACCTCAATAGCTCCAGAAACTTAGTTGTGTACTCTTCATTTGTTATTGATCCCATCTTTAGCTCATAGAATTCTTTGGCCTTATCGTCATAGTACCTTTCTGACAAGTAATTATTCCTGAAAAGCCTCTGGAACTCGTACCAACTCAATTCATTTGTCTTGATGCCTCTAACTCGCTTCACATATTCCCACCAAATCTCTACTTTACCTCTCAGGCTGAAGATAGCTATTCTGGCCTTCATATTATCTGTGTACTCATGCAACTCAAAGAAATTCTTCATCCCAAGTATCCAAGCCTCTACATCTTTTGTCTTCTTCACATCTCCATCAAAAGTAGGTTCCTTTGATTTCTTAAATTCATCTGGAAAGTATCTTCTATCACTCCTCCTATAAGGATGATAACGATGATTATCATGATGCCTATTAGAACTAGAACTAGAATAGTGTATGTATCCATCACCTCTACTATCTAGAGTATCCAACAATCTGCCATCTCTAACTGTGTCATCTTTATTCAGCTAGTAAACACCATGAGACCTACTTCACAATTCTCCATTAGTTGTGTCCTCTTGTCCAAGGCTGATCCGAAGGGACCCTTGACGCTACAATTCTGACAAACTTTGAATAAGTATTGCATTAACCTATGTTTGTTTCTCTTGTTCCTGTATGATTTTGCCATTGTTTGCCTTAAAACTCCTTATTTCTTCCTTCAATATTCTCAACGTGTCTACCAAATTATAAGAGTTCCCAACACCACGTTACTCATCTAATTCATAGGGAGAGTGTTTGTAGTCTACCATCTTGCTAGTCATTTTAATCTCTTTCCTGTAAGGCATACTATGTCAGCTAAAAACCAACTTACCTCAGCATAATTCGGGGAGGATATCTCATCTACAAGAAAAACCAATCCATGTACTACATGTATAACATAATCATGACAACATGTATACATATAATACATAAGCACATAACCATGTAACCATCAGTCTAGCTAGAGTCCAATCATCAATGCATGACCATATCAACTACACATACCATGACCTCATGCAGGACAAAAACAACCATACCAACGTACACTGGCAATATGCAAGCATAAACAACATGTAACCAATCATACACTCATGATGACACACTTCACAACAACAAAATTCTCTTTCACATGGCCACATCACTACAACCAAGACTGACACCATGCATATGAAACAAGCACATAGATCACAAGAATTACTAACACATGTGAAAACGTCATGAATGCATGACCAACACACTGCCCATCCAGTCTGAGGGGTGAACCTGGATCTGATACCACTCTGTAACACCCTCTTCCCAAATCTACCTGGCCAACTAGGTTAAACATGTGACAAGAGGCTACTATGATTAGATTCAACCTCATATGTGACCTTAAAGAAGTGGAATCGATGGAAACAAAACATACAGACCTCTCACATCAATTATAGGACTCCTAAGAACCATCTCAACCACTCAGGTAGCTAGCCCCTGGGTCCCACTGAGGTTTTAGAACACTTTACCCTAGGACGCTCCCATGATATGCACCTGACAGTGTCTAGGAGGCTCTAGACGCTCTCATGCCAAGGCATGCCAGCATCCAAGGACTATTTTTCCCAATGTTGTGCCAGCGTCCCTGGGATTTGAGACACTTTTTCAAGTCCAGAGCCTAGGTCACTGCCCAGGATTGAATGACACCTTCATAATAGAAATATAACAGGGAAACAATGATGCAAATGTAAATACTTCAACAAGCCATTAACCGAGCCCCCACTAAGCATGACAGTTATTTCGTCAAACATATCACAAATATGTAATCTACAGGTGTAAACAAAGATAAATTGTTTATTCATTTACAAGTAAAAACATGATGAGAGACATAACTATCATAATAGCAACAGAAGTACCAAGGAAATCACAGCCATATGATCCACATATAAACTAGTATAATACTCATATAAATACAGGGAGAAATCACCTCATGTTGATGATGCAAAATCCAAACTCGGGATGGGACTACCACATTCCACCCAACCATAGAATGGTTGAGCCAAATCTCTCTTCATCCATACACCCTCGTGCCATATTCCAAGCATGAATATGGGACTCAAACCAAAAGAACCAACCACAGCATCCCAAGGCAAAACCACCTCACCCTCATCAATAGAAACTAGGCTTTATCATAATCCATCCTGGATCATTAGCCCAACACAATAAACATGTAATGATAGGCTTTACATGCAATCTATGACATTTCACCTTCGTTTTCTCCTAATTTCCATTATTTTGATAAATAAATGTGCCAAAAAAATCATTTTGACTTTCCAAAGCCTTGCCATTGCCTTTGCCAATTTCCTTAGCCATAATAAACCAAATGAACACCCACTAGGATGTTTTTCCCAACATTCAACTTGGAATAAGTGTCTCATCAACCGTAGTTATTATTTTGCCTTTATTAACTTTTATTACATGGAATTTTCATCAAGGTTGTTACAATTCAAATTTATAAACCCTTACTTTGGAAGAGCTTGATTAATTATGGCATAAGTAATTATTCCCTTTTTACCTAGCCTATATCAAACTTTAGAAATTTACCAATAAAATATTTAGTTCCCTCTAGAATTGTCATCATTTCCATGAAAATAGGGAGATTTGTTGGTCTTATCCAGATTATCATTGTTAAAATAGAAATTTCAGCTAGGTTGATAACATGGAAGAATAATTTGAAGAATAGAATAACTTTCCTCAAAAACCACAATGCTTCATTGACCCATAAATGAGGGACTTATAGCCTACTTGCTTCACCAACATGTAGAAATTCTGATTGTACATTAACCTGATAATGCAAGATAGCTAAAGCAAAATACTTTAATCTACTTCTACAAGCAATTAACGGAAGCTTAAAATATTTGAGCAAGATCAAGCGGAACACATATAACTAGAGAAGAATCAATGCACATGAAACATAGAAGAATACTCAAGGGAAAGCCTCAGCTAAAAACCCCATTATCTGTATTATCATTACAAGCTGGAAATAGATCAGAGTTACACAAAAAAGCCTTCTCCTTTTCCCTCCTGATCTCCTATTTCCTTGCGCAGTTTCTCCTAGGTGATCCTCCTATTACAAAGTGTAACACTGATCTCACACCCTGTAAAACTGCACAATCCTCAAGGAATGAATTCCTTCTACATGCATGAGTTTTGTTTATAAGAAAACACATGAAACTGATAGTACATTGTCCCTATCTTTAATCTCAACTGGGTCTTTCTCAGGATAGACATGCATGGGTTACTGATGAGAAAATCTTCAGTTATCTAGAGTACACTAGTTGGATGTATGCATGCATTAACTGACTGAACTCACAATCAGTTCCTCAAACAATTTGGAACTAATTTAACTAGACTAAACTTAGTAAACTGAGCTAACTAATTACAACTCAAATACAACTCAATCTTCTCTCTTTAATTAAGGTATAATCTCCTTAATTTAAGGGATAATTGTTGCATGAATTCACAAATAATTCTAGCTTGAATTTCTCCAACTAATTAACTCTAGATGAATTAATGAATTATTTTTCAAGTAGCTAGTGAGACTAAATTCGAATTTTAATTCTCAATTTAAATTCAAGGACAAATTAAAATTGGAATATTCTTGTTGCCACATTTCAACACTCCCTCTCAACAAGAAAGGGATTATCTGCCACCCCGCTCATATCTCTATGGAACTTGAATTTACACTTTGACAATGCCTTTGTCAAAATGTCAGCATCTTGCTCCTCTGTCAAAATATACTGCAGCAACATGATCCTCCTCACTACGCAGTCTTTGAGATGATGATACTGGATATCGATGTGCTTGGACCTATTATGAAATATTGGATTCTCAGAGATTTTGATACAACTCTGATTATCACAATATATCACAGTTGGATCCATCCTCTGATCAAACAAACCAACTAAGATTTTCCGCATCCAGATGTCCTAACATGTTGCCTAACTTGCAGCCATGTATTTAGCCTCTGCCAAGCAGAGTGCAACCGACTTTTGTCTTCTATTGTACCAAGAAACTACAGCTGACCTAAGGTTGAAAATCCCTCCTAATGTGCTATTCTGATCTGATGGACTCCCTGCCCAATCTGCATCAATGAATCCCTATAGCTTCACTCCCTCTATCCGTTTGTACCATAATCAATATTGAGATGTGCCTCCAATCTATCTCAATACATGCTTTGTCGCCTTCCAAAACATCTTGGTAGGCTAAACCATCACTTGACTTAGTTGGTTAACCACATAGCATAAATCCGATCGTGTGTTCACTAAGTACATCAGTGAACCCACAAGCTACCTGTACACAGTAGCCTCTACTACTTCTCCCAAAGTAGCATCCTCCTTCCTCCAGTTACCTGCTAGAGGAGCCTGCATGGGCTTGCACTTCTCCATGTGGAATCTCTTGAGTATCTCGTTGGCATACTTGCCCTGAGACACAAACAACTACCCATCCTTCTGCCACACTTCCATGCCAAGGAAGTAATGCATGAGACCCATGTCTTTCATCTCAAATTCTCTTGCAAGGTCCTCCTTGCAAGACATGATCAATTGATCATCACCTGTCAATATGAGATCATCAACATAAAGTCAATGATAAACTACTTACCTTTCACCATGATGTGATACAGGTTCACATCTGCTTCACTCTTTTTGAAGCCCAACCCGGTGAAGTAGTTGTATATCCTGGTGTACAAAGCATGAGGTGCTTACTTCAGCTCGTACAACTATCTCTTTATTCGACACACATGCAACTCATGATCGAAGGTCTCAAAACCTTCCAGTTGCTCTTGTACACCTCTTCCTCAATCTTTCCATTTAGAAATGCAGTCTTCACATCCATCTGATGAATATTCCAACCCATCTATGTTGATAGTTCCGACATCAATATGATAGATGAGTACCTTGCTACAGGATAAAAAGTCTCATCATAGTCAATCCCCTCGACCTGTGAGAAACCACAGGAAACAAATCTCGCTTTATGCTTCTCCACACTACCATTAGCAACTTGCTTTACCTTGTAAAGCCAACAGAAACTCACAACTGACTTGTTCTCTAGTCTCGGAACCACATCCCAAACACTGTTACGAACAATGGAGTCATACTCCTCCACCATAGCATCAACCCAAATCGGCTTCTGCATTTCTTCCTCAAAGGAAGATGGCTTGGTCTCAACACATTCCCTAACAAGGGCCATGTATCTAGTGTACCTCTCAGGTGACCTCCTCTACCTGCACTGACAAAATGGTTCTCTCACATTCTCTCTTGCATCCAACAACAATCTGTCAGCTTCTCTTGTGTGCTTACGTCCATCTCTAGAAGACTCTGCTTGAGTGGATGTCTCCACTCCTGGAACCTCTGCATGTGGCTGCTCCGCATCATTCTGAGGCTCCTCCTCCTTAGGAACCAACAATTCCTCCACAGCCTATATTTGGAGCTCCCTCTCAAGGGAAACTCACATGGCCTTCTTCTCATCAAACTTGAGATCTCTATGAACCACTGTCCTCCAACTGGTAGGCAAATACACCTGATAGTTGTAGGGTGTATTGGTGTACCCCACAAGTATCCCCAACTCGGTTGTTGACTCAAGCTTCTTCCATGCATCCTTTGTCACATGGCAATATACCGATGAGCCAAAGATCCTAAAGTGACCCACATATAGTCTCTTACCGGAGAAGGCTTACTCTGGTTTCTTCATCCCAAGTATGTGATTTGTGCTTCTATTCTGCAAATAGTCCGTTGTGTTGCATGCCTCAGCCCACAAATGAAGTGGTAGACCTTGGTCATGCAGCATCGCCTGTGTTGCCCCCACAGTCGTTCTGTTCTTCCTCTCGGCCACCCCATTATGTTGTGGATTATGAGGTGTCGTCAACTCTCGTATAATTCCTTCCATTGCACAGAAGTCCTTAAACTCTTAAGAGACATATTCTCGACCGTTGTCACTTCTCAATGCCCCTAATATTCTTTCCTGACTCTTTCTCGGCCAAAGCTTTGAACTCACAAGACTTTGAGAAAGTTTGGTCCTTCTTCTAGATGAAATAAATCTAACATTTACAAGAATAATCATCAATGAAAATCACATAATACTTTTGCTTCGTTGTGGATGGAATCAAGAATGGTCCACACAAATCAGCATGAACTCACTCTAAGATCGCTTCTGCTCGACTATCTCGATCATGAAAGGAAGACTTGGCATACTTTCCCAAGGTACAACCTTCGCATGTGTCAACTTGCTCAAGTTTACCTTTGGGAAGTCCTGTAGATATCTGCTGCATTATCTTCACGGCCCCATGATGCAAATGGCCCAACCGCCTGTGGCACAACTCGCCAATGTCTTGGCTTTGCACCAATTCTGCTTTCGAACTCAATGTTGCACAATCATCTACCTCTAGTTTATAGAGATTCTTCACCCGAATCCCAGTTTTCTTGGTCTGACTCGTGGCTATGTGTCTTAGGAATGCCTTTCCTTTACTGAAGACAACATCGTAGCCTTTTTCCTCTAACATCGCAACCAATACTAAGTTCTTCATCAGTCCAGGCACATACCTTCACATATGTCAAGGTGAGAGGAGCTCCATGCTCCCTCTGAAAAGCAACCGTGCCCACTCCTGAAACACTGTACTTTCCATCGTCACCCATCTCTATGCACATCTTAAGGTCTTTCTCCTCTAAGGTACTATATAAACTTTTATCATCGGTCATGTGGAATGAGGCTCCACTGTCAAAATACTAAACACAACCCACCATCGATGACACCATGCATGCAATGAGGGTAAAGTCCATTTCGAACTGAGAGGCTAATGCCTCACCTTCTGATCCTTTCGAGGATCCCTTCTTGGACTTCTTTGATGGGAAATTAGTTGCATAATGTCCCATCTCGTGACAATTAAAGCATCTCACTTTAGACTTGTCAACCTTCTTCCCTCCATGAGAAGAATTCGATTTGGAATGGGAAGCCTTCCCCTTCCCTTTCCTTGCCTTACTTGCTAAAGCTAGATTTTCTTCATCATCACTCTTTGATGAAGAACTATCTCATGTGCTCCTCCTGGTCTCCTCCTGCATCAGATCCGACCACAGTTGTTCCTAATCCGACAGTTTCTCCCTTCCATTCACAGAGTCCTGGTAGATATTCCAACTCTTTGGTAGGTCAGGAGAGCGAGGCTCACCATATCATCATCGGCAGTAGTTATTCCCGCACTGCTAAGCTCGTCTCTACAGGTGGTGAGCTTTTTTAGATATGTAGAAATAGTATCATCCTTCTCCATCTTGATTCTTCGAAGCTTATCCTTGAGCGCCAATCCTCTGGTCATTACTGCTCTGATAGAGGTCCTTCAATGTCTTCCACATTGAAAATGGAGTATCCTTCCCACGGAGACTCAAGACAATATGGTCTCGAACTCCCTCAAGGATAATCCGTCTCGCCTTCGCCACACACTTCTTCCATTCAGCCAACTCTTGTGCATTAGTTGAAGCTAGCTTTTGGGTTTCTTGATCAATGAATTCCTTTAAGCCGTTGTCTTCTAATACAGCCTCCATGCAATATTTCCATGCTACGTAATTCGAGCTACCATCCAAGGCATACTCGAGTCTCAAGCCATTGAACGCCATTGGCCAACCTTGAAGTATGATAAGAATTCGATTTTGCACCAACAACCTGGAACTTCAAACTTCAAATTCTCTTCTAAGTATAATGTTCACAGCTCTGATAACCTTTGCTCTGATACCATGTAGAAATTCTGACTATAGATTAACCTGATAATACAATATAGCTAAGAAAAATACTTTGATCTACTTCTACAAGCAATTAACGGAAGCTTTAAATATTTTAGCAAGATCAAGCAGAACACATATAACAAGAGAAGAATCAATGCACATGAAACACAAAAGAATACTCAGAGGAAAGCCTTAGCTAAAACCCCCACTATCTGTATTATCATTACAAGTTGGAAACAGATCAAAATAACACACAAAATCCTTCTCCTTTACCCTCCTGATCTCCTATTTCCTTGCGCAGTTTCTCCTGGGTGATCCTCCTGTTACCAAGTGTAACACTGATCTCACACCCTGCAAAACTGCCCAATCCTCAAGGAATGAATTCCTTCTACATGCATAAGTTTTGTTTATAGGAAAACACATGCAACTAATAGTACATTGTCCCTGTCTTTAATCTCAACTGGGTCTTTCTCTGGATAGACATGCATGAGTTACTGATGACAGAATCTTCAGTTATCTGGAGTACACTAGTTGGATGCATGCATGCATTAACTAACTGAACTCACAATTAGTTCTTCAAACAATTTGGAACTAATTTAACTGGACTTAACTCAGTAAACTAAGCTAACTAATTACAACTCAAATACAACTCAATCTTGTCTCCTTAATTAAGGGATAATCTCCTTAATTTAATGGCTAACTGTTGCATGACTTCACAAAGACTTCTAGCTTGAATTTCTCCAACTAATTAACTCAAGATGAATTAATTAATTATTTTTCAAGCAGCTGGTGAGACTAAATTCGAATTTTAATTCAAGAACAAATTAAAATTGGAATATTCTTGTTGCCACATTTCAACACAACATGGAATTTTTACAGAAATGAAAATTGACTTTTGTTCTATGGTCTTGTAGAGAGATTTTATCTTCATAGTGACTTGTTCTTGGGTGTAACCTATATGCAAACAGCGAACTACAAACATATATGTTCACTATAATTCAACGGGCATGTGAGGACGGTGTGTAGGTTGGCTTCAAGGCTTAACTATTTGGTTTTCTTATGCAATGACCTCCATCCTCTCAATGGCTATAAGGTCGATGTTGTCAATGTAGCCTACACACAACAACCAATTTCAAATTAATAATAAGTTAAGTTTTGAGTGAAAACCTCTATGTATAGGATTTATCATTTTAATTATTCCCATCTATAGATTTTCCATTCACCAAGACTACTTATAAATCTAGGGTGTAAACTTCTCTTCTTGCTCCTTATCTTGAGGCATGGAAGGATGGTTCAAATAGCCAGATAGGTTACGTTATGTATTTTTTTCAATTAGATGGCAACATCATGATAAGCATTCTCACTAATAGAGATGTTTGCCTTTAGGGTCCCTTGAATAAAAGAAATGTAATTGGAAGGCGGATATTTTGTTTTTCTCAATTGTAAAAGCCCAATTACGAATCTAGTTTGTCTATTCATATTCTTAGTCTTCCCATAGTGAATATATAGCAATAAGGCTTCACATAAACATATACTAAACCACCAATGACAAAGCACAATTAATTACGCCGAGAGGCGCTGTCCAGCCCAATATGGTAGAGATGTTGTAATATAATGTTTAATATTTTGACTAAGTTAAATTACATAAAAATAAAAAATAAAAATATTAATGTAATGTAATGCAAGAATTTTAACTTCGTCAAAATAAAATAAAAATCTAAAAAAAAAAACCCTATAAAAATAAAATCAAAGTAAAAATGACCCATGGTGTTGAGAACCCATGGTATTCATGTGGACTATAGCATATTTGAAAGGGCAAATCAAACCAGTTGAGATCCATCTTAACTCCAGATCTACCAAGCCTTAAGAGGGATAAAATCTCTTTAGATGTAAACAATGAAAAGAGGTTTGCATCTCAAGAGATTTCATCCCTCTTGGTGCTTGGTAGATCTGATGTTAAGATGGATCAAGACTAGTGTAATTAGTTTTAAAAATATATGGTGATATTATTTAATAAGATGGGACCAACCCTAATGCTTGGGGAGTGCATAGTAGCACATTACCCTTGCTTAATGCACACTATGCACCGTTTTTCCAACTGTCTTAGTGTATTGGTTGTAGCACACGAAGATGACAGCACTTTACAACAATATTTAGATTGGCATATCAAATAGAGATCTCAAACATGCACAGAACTTTGTCATTTATTTTCAAGAAACAAACATACATCCCTAAAGTCAAACTAATCCCACATAGAATTTCATTGAATTATTCAACCAACAAAATGCTAACACTTATGAAATTTGGAGCCATTGAATAAAATTCCAAAACATATGGAGTTTGGAGCCACTTAGTTCTCTTCCCAAATTGCCAAGTAATCACCCAAGTATGCTCACATGTCTAGGTAGTGATCCATGAATTCTCGAGCAACAAGAAGTATCTTAAACAAGGTTTTTATGTCCTAACAACCAATACACGACCTTTAACTTAGCGCCAATAGATGCATATTACCTTTTGGATGAAGTAGGTACTTTGTTTGGCTTAAGGTGGCTACAATAAATGTGCAATCTTTAAGGAAAAAAGAAATGTCTTCTCGCATCCATGGGAAAGAAAGAAAAACATTACACTTTTTTTGACATTTAATGAGTTTGAAAAAACAAAGTAAAAATCATCTACAATAATGCAACAATGCTATAATAACAGCCATAAATATATTTTACTCAAAAACAAATGAGCTGAGAAGAATAAAGAATTTTCTCATAGTTCTTTTGCTCATAGAAATTGTAACTTTTGTTGAAATTTTTCTAAACTAAAATTACTAAACAAACCTCAATTATTAAATATGAACCGTCATTAAAATACATAACTTCATTAAAATTCATAGATAAAAAAAATTAACATAATATTTAACACAACACAAAGAAATCCATGCATATAAACATTGTGTTTACACCAGAAACCCAAATAAGAAAACATGTTTCGAATAGATGATCAATCTATTTCAACAATCTCAAATTACAAAGCTATTCATAGCTCTCTATTCATCCTCATCTCCTGGGTGGAAAAATGGTACCATTTGAGAACAAAAATTCAAAAATATATAATAAAAAAGGGTTGAAATTAAAAAACCAACCAATATGTTAAGCTGCAACTACTTAAGATATGTAATGTTAAAGTGTCTTCCACTCAACTTAAATTAATATTATTTATAAAAGTTTAATAATTATCTTTAAAAATGAAGGTTTTTAATTCATTATTCTTAATTATAAAGTTCAATAATTATCTTTATTTATAAAAATTTAATATGTTTATTAATAAAAGTTTAATATTATCTTTAATTATAAAAGTGAGTCAAAATTTAGATGAGGGAACCATTATTTTTAAACGAGATGTCCTTTTCATGCAATTGAGTGTCACTAACTCAACATTGACGTAAAGTCATTGCCATTAATTTTCGAATAAGTTGGTTATGAACATTAAGTCGGTGTGTTTATAATGATATATCAGTAAAAGACATGTATTAAATGAATTTAAATTTGAGTTAGAGAGTATCGTGGTGTGAGATAAAATATAATTTTTTTTCGATAGAGCAAAAAATAATTCGGTAAAAAATTTAGACAGGGTTAGAATTCTATTTTATTATTGGAAATGGTAATATTTATTTTTATTTTTAAAAACTTGTTTTATTTTTAAAATAATTTTAAATTATTAAATTAATTAATTAAAAAATAATAATAATAATAATAATTAAGTCATTGTGGCAGTTTAATTGGTGATTGTTGTGAAATAAGTGTTATGTGTAAGGAGGTTTGAGCCGGGGAAAATTTTAAGGATGGAAATTTTTCTTAAGATTAGAAACTTTGGCAAATCTTACTAATCCATAATATGCAAACTATAAAATGCTTGGTGATATTTTAGTAAAATTATTCAAACTTCTAATGATTTTATATAGTCTCTATAAAATTTTGGTGATTTTTAAGGTAAAATATTTTTTTCTTATAAAATTTTGGCGAATCATTTTTAGGACAAAATGGGCAATGGCGAATATTTTTTTGAAAAAAGCATGGAAAATTAGCCCATCTAAAAATGTTCCCTCATTTGAGCTTCAAATCCTCTTAATTCAAATGTGTCTATGAAGGGGGTATATGTAGACAGCTAGAAATTATAGTGGTAGCGGTTGGCCATCAACCGCTATATTCACAGAAAAACAAGTAATAAGTCTAACCTAGTTACCAATTTCAAAAATATATATATATATATATATATATATATATATAAAAAATGTTTTTTTATTGGAATCACTCCTATACCACACAAGTATAAGACCAACCTAATTGTCAATTTCACTAAAAATCATATTATATATATACTTATATTTAATAATTAAAAATATAAACTAAAATTATATATGAATGACACTATAATAATGAGAGATGCCAACCAAACCCAACATTGTCCTAGTACCTTAATTGGATACTCATACCAACTACTCTCATCTCAAACCTAGTCTTTACAAAAGTACTAAAAGGATATATCTTCTTAATCCTGCTCTTCCTTGCTTACTCCTTCCTTCCACTTGCCTTTTTTGCCTTTATTGATCCAATGCCAAAGTACTCCAAGAAAAATCTAAGTGTCCAAGAGTGAGAGAGAGAGAGAATAATGAGAGAGCTTCAAAACTAAACAGACAAAAGGTTACAAACTGATCCTCATAAGACTTTTTATCAATTAGACCTCTATTTTCTTCATTTTCCATTATTTTCCTTCATTTTCCTCCTCACATGAAACCTCTGACCTTTCACCTTCGGTTTCTCCTAATTTCCATTATTTTCATAAAGAAATGTGCCAAAAATGCCATTTTTCCTTTCCAAATCCTTAGCCATTTCCTTTGCCAATTTCCTTAGTCGTAATAAACCAAATGAACACCCACTAGGATGTTTTGCCCAATATTCAACTTGGAATAAGTGTCCCATCAATCATGGTTATTATTTTTCATTTATTAAATTTTATTACATGGAATTTTCACCACAGTTGTTATAGAACCCTCCCCCTTGCGAGACAATGTCCTTGGTGTTCAACCACACCTATATCTCAGCAAAACCGTTGAAGAGAAAACATACTACCCATGGAGCTTTATAACATAGCTCGATGCATTATGTACAATGATCACCCTATTGAAAAGCAAACCAACATCACAAGATAATAACATGACAAATATAATAACATGACACCCATACTTCTTATTGGAAAACATAGATCATGGTGGTATTTACATCCATATACATATGTACATATACCAAAACATCACCAAACATATACCAAAACTGCTTTGCCTCAACCAGTAAACAATGAAGGATACATAGTCTGCATCTGATTTTCCATCTTCCATGTAGCTTCATCGAGTCCAAAGTGCTTCCACTACACTTTAACCTAATTGATTGCCCGGTTCTGGAGCATGAGCACCTTTTTCTACAATATGCATTAAGGCTCCGGCTGGAATACTCCATCTGGTTCCACCTGCAATATAGACCAGTCAATCACATGATTAGCCTTTTTAACATACTTATTAAGCAATGACACATGGAAAACATCATGGAATTTCATTGTCGGAGGTAGTGCAAGTCAATAGGCTACTGGCCCATTCCTCTCAATAATATTAAGGGGTCCACAAAATCATGGTGCCATCTTAGCACATGATCCAATCCATAAGGATCTCTTCTTTGGTTTGATGTGAAAGTACACATGTTCCCCGACCTAGAACTCCTTGAATAACCTGTTCCGATCTTCATAGCTCTTCTGCCTATCCTATGTTGCCTTTAGATTCTTCTTTATAACTTGCATTTCCTGTTCCATTTCCGCCAACATTTCTAGTGCAATCAACACCCTGTTAACTGGATCGCTCCAACTAATGGGAGTATTGCAACTCCGCCCATACAATGCCTCAAAAATACTCATCTTCAAATATTCTTGATACCCGTTGTTGTAAGCGAGCTCTAACGGTGGAATATACTCTTCCCACTTTCATTGTTGATGCATCACGTACATCCTCAACATCTCCTCCAATATCCTATTGACCCTTTCAATTTATCCATTTGTCTGCATATGATAAGTTGTACTGAAATCCAACTTTGTGCCCAAACCTGCAAATCTGCGAGAAGTTCCTAATGAACCTCCTTTAATATCTTTCCAAACCCATGAAATATCTCACATCATCCACATTCTTGGGAGCTACCCACTCCATTATGGCCCTTATCTTTTCTGGATCCACTGTTATGCCCTCCTTGGAAACAACAGGTCCCAAGTAGTGTACCTCAGTCTGAAACAAACTGCACCTGTTGAGCTTAGTGTACAGCCGGTTCTCTCTTAACAACCTCAACATTGTTGCTAAATTCTTGGCATGCTCTTCCTCATTTTTAGAATATACAAATATGTCATCAATGAACACAATAAAAAACTTATCCAAATACGGACACAACACATTATTTGTCAAGCACATAAATGTAGTTGGAGCATTAGTCAAACCGAATGGAACTACAAGAAACTCATAATGTCCATACCTCGTCCGAAAAGTTGTCTTGTAAATGTCCCCCCCTTCGATGTGTACCTAGTGGTATCTGAATCTCAGACCAATCTTCGAGAACACTGCCCTCTTCAACTAATCGAACAAGTCATCAATCCTTGGCAACAGATACTTGTTCTTGATAGTCACTTTTTTCAGTTTCCTATAGTCAATGCATAATCTGAGAGTACCATCCTTCTTCTTCATAAACAATACCAGTGCACCCCAAGGTGATACACTTGGCCTAATGTCTCCCTTGTCCAACATTTCCTTCAATTACAACTTCAACTCTACCAATTTAGTTGGCTTATCCTATAAGGTTCTTTTGATGCTGGAGTCACCCCTGGCACTAATTCAATAGAAAATTCTACTTCCCTTGGGGGTGGAAACTCTGAAATGTCCTTGGGAAATACATCTTGAAACTGTTGTAGAAGTGGGTACCTGCTTAAAACATCTGCATCCTCAAGTTCCTTACCTTTTTCACTAGAAATGTGTACTGCAAATAACATACACCATTTTCTACGACTATGTTTTGCTTGCAGAATTGTCAACATCCTAACTAATGTGGATTTCTTCTTTCCCTGCAAGACTCTTGGTTTCCATTGTCATCCAAGCACTCAATGGATTTGTCATAACAATCCACCTTGGTCCTATGAAGGTACAACCAATCCATGCCCAACAACATATTGTATAATCCCAATGGTAATACATTCAAATGTGTTGTGGTAGGCATACCATTCAAATCAAATGCACAAGCTCTTACCCAATGATGAACTCGCTTCTTTATACATGTACACATTTGCACTAACAAAATTCTACATGTAATTCCTTACTCAAACCACACTTATCCACCAAGTCATGACTAACATAGCTATAATTAGATCCAGGGTCAATTAAAATAGAATAACTTGATCACAAATCTTACCATCCATCTCAATGATAGATTCCTAATGGTCTGCATGTTTGTTATCCAATGATGCATAGATACGAGGAACGCTTTGACCAACATCCCCAAAAGTTTGTGCGTCCTGTGCACTATATATCTAAGGCCTACCACCCTTATTTAGTGGGCAATATCTCTTAAGGTGTTCCTTACCACATGTCCAACACACCAACCGACCAGTGCCCTCACCTCTATGTTGTTGTTGTGACCCATGTCCTTGTTTAGTTGTATTGAACTTCTTTTGTGGTGCCACATTTTCTTTGTTGTCTGCATTCTGAGGCCTTGCTCTTTTCGGCTACCATTTACCTTTACCTTTGTCTTTTCCTTTACATCCTTTCTGAGATTCATTCTTACACTTTGATTGTTCATAGAAATGCTTCAATTTCCCAATAACTTCCTCAAGTGACTGAGGCTCATCATACTCAATCTGATCTCTAAATGATAATTGAAATCCACTGACAAATCATTGAACTTTAGCCTTCTCATCCTTAAGATATAATACATACCTCAATAGCTCCAGAAACTTAGTCGTGTACTCTTCATTTGTCATTGATCCCATCTTTAGCTCATAGAATTCTTTGGCCTTATTGTCGTAGTACCTTTCTGATAAGTAATTATTCCTGAAAAGCCTCTGGAACTCGTACCAACTCAATTCATTTGTCTTGATGTCTCTAAATCGCTTCACATATTCCCACCAAATCTCTAATTTACCTCTCAGGCTGAATATAGCTATTCTGGCCTTCATATTATCTGTGTACTCATGCAACTCAAATAAATTCTTCATCCCAAGTATCCAAGCCTCTACATCTTCTATCTTCTTCACATCTCCATCAAAAGTAGGTTCCTTTGATTTCCTAAATTCATCTAGCAAGTATCTTCTATCACTCCTCCTATAAGGATGATAACGATGATGATCATGATGCCTATTAGAACTGGAACTAGAATAGTGTATGTATCCATCACCTCTACTATCTGGAGTATCCAATAATCTACCATCTCTAACTGTGTCATCTTTATTCGACTAGTAACCACCATGAGACCTACTTCACAATTCCCCATTAGTTGTGTCCTCTTGTCCATTGCTGATCCGAAGGGACCCTTGACGCTACAATTCTAACAAACTTTGAATAAGTATTGCATTAACCTATGTTTGTTTCTCTTGTGCCTATATGATTTTGTCATTATTTGCCTTACAACTCCTTATTTCTTCCTTCAATCTTCTCAATGTGTCTACCAAATCATAAGAGTTCCCAACACCATGTTACTCATCTAATTCATAGGGAGGGCGTTTGTATTCTACCATCCTGGTAGTCATTTTAATCTCTTTCCTGTAAGGCATGCTATGTCAGTTAAACCAAATCACAAAAAACCAACTTACCTTAGCATAATTCGGGAAGGATATCTCATCTACAAGAAAAACCAATCCATGTACTACATGTATAACATAATCATGACAACATGTATACATATAATACATAAGCACATAACCATGTAACCATCAGTCTAGCTAGAGTCCAATCATCAATGCATGACCATATCAACTACACATACCATGACCTCATGCATGACAACAATAACCATACCAACGTACACTGGCAATATGCAAGCATAAACAACATGTAACCAATCAGACACTCATGACGACACACTTCACAACAACAAAATGCTCTTTCACATGGCCACATCACTACAACCATGACTGACACCATGCATATGAAACAAGCACATAGATCACAAGAAATACTAACACATGTGAAAACGTCATGAATGCATGACCAACGCACTGCCCATCTAGTCTGAGGGGTGAACCTGGATCTGATACCACTTTGTAACACCCTCTTCCCACATCTACCCGGCCAACCAGGTTAAACATGTGACAAGAGGCTACTATGATTAGATTCAACATCCTATGTGACCTTAAGGAAGTGGAATCGATAGAAACAAAACATACAGACCTTTCACATCAATTATAGGACTCCTAAGAACCATCTCAACCACTCAAGTAGTTAGCCCCTAGGTCCCACTAAGGTTTTAGAACACTTTACCCTAGGACGCTCCCATGATATGCACCTGATAGTGTCTAGGAGGCTCTAGACGCTCTCATGCCAAGGAATGCCAACATCCAGGGACTATTTTTCCCAATGTTGTGCCAACGTCCCCGGGAATTGAGACACTTTTTCAAGTCCAAAGCCTAGGTCACTGCCCAGGATTGAATGACACCTTCATAACATAAATATAACATGGAAACAATGATGCAAATGTAAATACTTCAACAAGTCGTTAACCGAACCCCTACTAAGCATGACAGTTATTTCGTCAAACATATCACAAATATGTATAATCTACAAATGTAAACAAAGATACATTGTTCATTCATTTACAAGTAAAAACATGAGGAGAGCCATACATATCCACTATCATAAAATATATACATAACTAGCATAATAGCAACAGAAGTACCAAGGAAATCACAGCCATATGATCCACATATAAACCAGTATAATACTCATATAAATACAGGGAGAAATCACCTCATATTGATGATGCAAAATCCAAAATCGGGATGGGACTACCACATTCCACCCAACCATAGAATGGTTGAGCCAAATCTCTCTTCATCCATACACCCCCGTGCCATATTCCAAGCATGAATGTGGGACTCAAACCAAAAGAACCAACCATAGCATCCAAAGGCTAAACCACCTCACCCTCATCAATAGAAACTAGGCTTTATCATAATCCATCCTAGATCATTATCCCAACACAATAAACATGTAATAACAGGCTTTACCATGATCTCCACTAGATCACTAGGCCAAACAAGCATGGATACCACCGGATTTCTCCACCTACACCGTGAGGAATTTTCATGTCTCTTAATCTCTTAGGCTTTACCAAAATCCACACCAGATCATTAGGACCTAAACCAAGACCCACTCTCTAGGATTTACCGCATATCCCAACCAGGAATTACTAGGCCCAATGGAGAGCAATACACCTCTTGGCTTTACCGTATATATTGTTATTCACCGACAAGGATTCCTAGGCCCACCGAGGAAACATAATCATGGCTTTACCATAACCCATAGTCTGGATCAGGGGTTACTAGGCCAGTGGCTTTACCATGATCCACAGTCTGGTTCATGGACCACTATTTCAGGTGCTTTATCATTCGGATATCCACCTCATTCAACTTTGAATCCATCGGGCAATATAGCTCAACCAAAACATGAAAATCCCATCACACCATGGCTATCCGAAAATGGCAAGGGTGGGCTGAAAACATTGTCACATTTGGAAAAACCCATTCCATATCAGTGAAAGAACCACATGCAATACTATGCATGCCAAATCTAGCAAGAAAAATACACATGCAAATCGATACCTGCAAAGAATAATGTTGTAGTTGCTTGATCCTGCTCTTCCTTGCTTGCTCCTTCCTTCCTCTTGCCTTCTTTACCTTTCTTGATCCAATGTCAAACTACTCAAAGAAAACTTTAAGTATACAAGAGTGAGAGAGAGAGAGAGAATAATGAGAGAACTCTAAAATTGAACTGACAAAAGGTTACAAACTGATCCTCATAAGCCTTTTTATTAATTAGACCTCTATTTTCTTCATTTTCCATTATTTTCCTTCATTTTCCTCCTCACATGCAACCTATGACATTTCACCTTCATTTTCTCCTAATTTCCATTATTTTGATAAATAAATTTGCCAAAAAAATCATTTTGACTTTCCAAAGCCTTGCCATTGCCTTTGCCAATTTCCTTAGCCATAATAAACCAAATGAACACCCACTAGGATGTTTTTCCCAACATTCAACTTGGAATATGTGACTCATCAACCGTAGTTATTATTTTGCCTTTATTAACTTTTATTACATGGAATTTTCACCAAGGTTGTTACAATTCAAATTTATAAACCCTTACTTTGGAAGAGCTTGATTAATTATGGCATAAGTAATTATTCCCTTTTTACCTAGCCTATATCAAACTTTAGAAATTTACCAATAAAATATTTAGTTCCCTCTAGAATTGTCATCATTTCCATGAAAATAGGGAGATTTGTTGGTCTTATCCAAATTATCATTGTTAAAATAGAAATTTCAGCTAGGTTAATAACATAGAAGAATAATTTGAAGAAGAGAATAAATTTTCTCCAAAACCGCAATGCTTCATTGACCCATAAATGAGGGACTTATAGTCTACTTGCTTCACCAACATGTAGAAATTCTGATTGTAGATTAACCTGATAATGCAAAATAGCTAAAGCAAAATACTTTAATCTACTTATACAAGCAATTAGCGGAAGCTTAAAATATTTGAGCAAAGATCAAGTGGAACACATATAACAAGAGAAGAATCAATGCACATGAAACATAGAAGAAAACTCAGGGGAAAGCCTCTGCTAAAAACCCCATTATCTGTATTATCATTACAAGTTGGAAATAGATCAGAGTTACACACAAAAGCCTTCTCATTTGCCCTCCTGATCTCCTATTTCCTTGCGCAGTTTCTCCTAGGTGATCCTCCTATTACCAAGTGTAACACTGATCTCACGCCCTGTAAAAATACGCAATCCTCAAGGAATGAATTCCTTCTACATGCATGAGTTTTGTTTATAGGAAAACACATGAAACTGTTAGTAAATTGTCCCTATCTTTAATCTCAACTAGGTCTTTCTCAGGATAGACATGCATGGGTTACTGATGAGAGAATCTTCAGTTATCTAGAGTACACTAGTTGGATGTATGCATGCATTAACTGACTGAACTCACAATCAGTTTCTAAAACAATTTGGAACTAATTTAACTAGACTAAACTTAGTAAACTGAGCTAACTAATTACAACTCAAATACAACTCAATCTTCTCTCTTTAATTAAGGTATAGTCTCCTTAATTTAAGGGATAATTGTTGCATGACTTCACAAATAATTCTAGCTTGAATTTCTCCAACTAATTAACTCTAGATGAATTAATGAATTATTTTTCAAGTAGCTTGTGAGACTAAATTCGAATTTTAATTCTCAATTTAAATTCAAGGACAAATTAAAATTGGAGTATTCTTGTTGCCACATTTCAACACTCGCTCTCAACAAGAAAGGGATTATCTGCCACCCCGATCCTATCTCTATGGAACTCGAATTTACACTTTGACAATGCCTTTGTCAAAATGTCAGCATCTTGCTCCTCTGTCGAAATATGCTGCAGCAACACGATCCTCCTCACTACGCAGTCTTTGAGATGATGATACTGGATATCGATGTGCTTGGACCTATTATGAAATATTGGATTCTCAGAGAGTTTGATACAACTCTAATTATCACAATATATCACAGTTGGATCCATCCTCTGATCAAACAAACCAACTAAGATTTTCCGCATCCAGATGGCCTCACATGTTGCCTGACTTGCAGCCATGTATTCAGCCTCTGCCAAGCAGAGTGCAACCGACCTTTGTCTTCTGTTGTACCAAGAAACTACAGCTGACCTAAGTTTGAAAATCCCTCCTGATGTGCTCTTCCAATCTGATGGACTCCTTGCCCAATTTGCATAAATGAATCCCTATAGCTTCACTCCCTCTGTCCGTTTGTACCATAATCCATACTAAGATGTGCCTCTGTTGTATCTCAATACATGCTCTGTCGCCTTCCAAAACATCTTGGTAGGCTAAACCATCGCTTGACTTAGTTGGCTCACCGCATAGCATAAATCTGGTCGTGTGTTCACTAAGTACATCAGTGAACCCACAAGCTACCTGTACACAGTAGCCTCTACTACTTCTCCCAAAGTAGCATCCTCCTTGCTCCAGTTACCTGCTAGAGGAGCCTGCATGGGCTTGCACTTCTCCATGTGGAATCTCTTGAGTATCTCATTGGCATACTTGCCTTGAGACACAAACAACTCCCCATCCTTCTGCCACACTTCCATGCCAAGGAAGTAATGCATGAGACCCATGTCTTTCATCTCAAATTCTCTTGCAAGGTCCTCCTTGCAAGACATGATCAACTGATCATCACCTGTCAATATGAGATCATCAACATAAAGTCAATGATAAACTGCTTACCTTTCACCATGATGTGCTACAGGTTCACATCTGCTTCACTCTTTTTGAAGCCCAACCTAGTGAAGTAGTTGTCTATCCTGGTGTACCAAGCATGAGGTGCTTGCTTCAGCTCGTACAAATATCTCTTTATTCGACACACATGCAACTCACGATCGAAGGTCTCAAAACCTTCTAGTTGCTCTTGTACACCTCTTCCTCAATCTTTCCATTTAGAAATGCAGCCTTCACATCCATCTGATGAATATTCCAACACATCTATGTTGATAGTTCCAACATCAATATGATAGATGAGTACCTTGCTACAAGATAAAAAGTCTCATCATAGTCAATCCCCTCGACCTGTGAGAAACCACAGGAAACAAATCTTGCCTTATGCTTCTCCACACTACCATCAGCAACTTGCTTTACCTTGTAAAGCCAACGGAAACTCACAACTGACTTGTTCTCTAGTCTCGGAACCACATCCCAAACATTGTTACGAACAATGGAATCATACTCCTCCACCATAGCATCAACCCAAATCGGCTTTTGCATTGCTTCCTCAAAGGAAGATGGCTCGGTCTCAACACATTCCCTAAAAAGGGCCATGTATCCAGTGTACCTCTCAGGTGACCTCCTCTGCCTACACTGACAAGATGGTTCTCTCACATTCTCTCTTGCATCCAACAACAATCTGTCAGCTTCTCTTGTGTGCTTACGTCCATCTCTGGAAGACTCTGCTTGAGTGGATGTCTCCACTCCTGGAACCTCTGCAAGTGGCTGCTCCGCATCATTCTGAGGCTCCTCCTCCTTAGGAACCAACAATTCCTCCACAGCCTATATTTGGAGCTCCCTCTCAAGGGAAACTCGCATGGCCTTCTTCTCATCAAACTTGAGATCTCTGTGAACCACTGTCCTCCAACTGGTAGGCAAATACACCCGATAGTTGTAGGGTGTATCGGTGTACCCCACAAGTATCCCCAACTCGGTTGTTGACTCAAGCTTCTTCCGTGCATCCTTTGTCACATGGCAATATATCGATGAGCCAAAGATCCTAAAGTGACCCACATATAGTCTCTTACTGGAGAAGGCTTACTCTGGTTTCTTCTTCCCAAGTATGTGATGCGGGCTTCTATTCTGCAAATAAACCGTTGTGTTGCATGCCTCAACCCACAAATGAAGTGGTAGACCTTAGTCATGCAGCATCGCCTGTGTTTCCCCCATATTCATTCTGTTCTTCCTCTCGGCCACCCCATTATGTTGTGGGTTATGAGGTGTCGTCAACTCTCGTTTAATTCCTTCCACTGCACAGAAGTCCTTAAACTCTTGAGAGACATATTCTCCACTGTTGTCGCTTCTCAAGGCCCCTGATCTTCTTTCCTGACTCTTTCTCGACCAAAGCTTTGAACTCACAAGGCTTTGAGAAGGTTTGGTCCTTCTTCTGCATGAAATAAATCCAGCATTTACAAGAATAATCATCAACGAAAATCACAATGTGTATTTTAAATTAATTGGTGACTGTGTTATTTATCTGGTCTTGTATGTGGATGATATGTTGCTAGTTGGAAATGACAAAGAAATTATCCAATATTTGAAGACCCAATTGTCCTCCAAATTCGACATGAAAGATCTTGGTGCTGCAAACTATATTTTGGGCATGGAAATTAAACAAGATCAGGCAAAGAGGAAGCCTGGTTAAACCAGAATAAGTATGTCGAGACAATACTGCAGAGATTTAATATGTAGGATAGTAAACTTGTAAAGGTTCCTATTCCTGTAGGTGTAACGTTATCTGCGAGTCATTGTCCCAAGACACAAGAAGAGGAATAGGACATGTCCCATGTTCCATATGCAAGTGCAGTCAGTAGCCTAATGTATGCAATGGTTTGTACTAGACCAAAAATTGCACATGCAGTGGGAGTATTGAGCAAGTTTATGTCAAAACCAGGGAAGGAGCATTGGATAGCAATGAAACGGATTTTCAGGTATTTGCATGGCACTAGTGATTATGTCTTGTGCTACGAAGGAAGACCGGGATTGGACATAGTTTTGGATATCCGTGGCTTTGTTGATGTAGACTAGCCTAGAGACATGGATCAGAGAAGATCCACAAGTGGGTATGTGTTTAACCTATTTGGAGGTGCAGTCAATTAGATGACTAAGAGACAGTTTGTAATCGCACTTTCAACTACAGAGGCAGAATACATGACAACCACCTCATGCAAGCAAGGAAGCAGCTTGGTTTCAGAGATTGTGTTCAAGTATGGGGTTAGTACAGCGAGCTATAAGGATAGACTGTGACATCCAAAGTGCAATTTTCTTGGCAAAGAACCCCACTTGTCATTCAAAGACAAATCACATTGATGTTCAGTATCACTTTGTAAGGGATATGGTTGAGGATAAAAAGGTGTTGATGGTAAAGGTGGACAATATGAAGAATATTGCAGATGCATTGACAAAGTATATGAGCACTGAGAAGTTCTCTTGGTGTAGAGAAACAATGGGCGTTGCAGGGATGGACCAATGACTAAGCTCTCTTGTGGCCCCCTATGGAAATAAAACAACAAGTGGGAGAATGTTGCGTGTGTTTTATATTCTTTCCATGACTACCCCACACGCGGGGGATCATAGTGGGGCATTAGCCCCCCTTGTACGTTGTGTCGGGCACAACAGGGGGGTCACAAGGGGAGGTGGAAGCCCCCCCTATCAGGGGGTTTTCAAGGGGGAGGTAGCCCCCTGCACAAAGTCTGAGGCAGCATCCCAGGGAAAACATTTTGTACCCTATATTAGGTGGGTGGACCTACCTATGGTTTTGTGCATGGATTTCGCACATGGTTTTGGGCATGATGGTTTTTTTTCCATGGTATTTTGTAGATCCAATCAAGGGAACTACAATTATGTTCTAATCCAGGGTTAATGGATTGGATTTTATGGATGCTTCGGCATGTATATATATGTATTGTAACGTTGAAATGAATATAATGAAAAATTAATTTGATAGTCCCAGTTTTGGGATCCAGGAGAAAATATCTGTGTATATATATTTTATGTTTTATGCTATCACCATTATTTATTTTCAATTCTTTTAAAATTCATATATAAGTAATTTATGTACGAGATTAAAACCTATATAT
>APFE030852657.1:0-13607 GCA_000404065.3 Pinus taeda
CTCATAAAGTACTATTTTACAAGAATATGTACACACCACGAACTCTTCTTTCGGATTTGCAATCTTTAGAACTAGAGAATTTGGCAACAATTGTTTCTATTGCTCAAAACTTGTTGCACATTCCTCTATCCATCCAAATTTCTTTCCTTTTCTCTGCAATGATGTCACATGATAGGAAATGCATGAGAATTTTCTAATGAAACACCTATAATAGAATACCAACCCCATGAATGTTATAACCTCATCCATATTTCTAGGAGTTTCCCATTCCATGATAGATCTTAACTTTTCCAAATCCACTGCTATGCCTTCCTTGGAAACAACATGCCTTAAGTAATGTACCTTTGTCTGAAATAAATTGCATTTGCTAAATTTTGCATACAACTGATGTTCCCTAAGAAATCTCAATACTATTGCTAAGTGTTCGACATGTTCTTTCTCATTCTTAGAATATAACAATATGTCATCAATGAATACAATAACAAACTTGTACAAATAAGGACACAACACACTATTAATCAAACACATAAAAGTAGCTAGAGAATTAGTCAAACCAAAAGGAAATACAATAAACTTGTAATTTCCATACCTAGTCCGGAAAGCAGTCTTGTAGATGTTCTCTTATTTGATGTGTACTTGATGATATCCCAATCTCAAATCAATCTTCAAGAACACCGCTTCTCCCTTCAATTGATCAAACAAGTCATCAATCCTCAACAATGTATACCTATTCTTAATCGTCACCTTCTTGAACTACCTGTAATGAATACACAACCTGAGAGTACCATCTTTCTTCTTCAAAAACAACATTGGTGCACCCCAAGGCGATACACTTGGCCTAATGTATCCTTTATCAAGAATTTCCTTCAACTGCAACTTCAATTCCACTAACTTTGGAGTACTCATCTTGTATGGTGCCTTCAATGCTAGTGTTGCTTCTGGTACCAACTCAATAGAAAAGTCCACTTCCCTATGAGATGGTAACTTTGAGATCTCTGCTGGGAATACATCCTAAAATTGATGAAAAAATGGGTACCTGTTCAAGACCTTTGTATCCTCAACATCCTTACCTTTTTCACTGGAAATATACATGCAAATAATACACACCCTTTCCTATGACTGCACTTTTCTTGTATAGTTTTAACCATTCTAACTGATGTTGCCTTCTTCTTACCCTGCAATATTCTCTATTCTCCATTGTCATCCAAGCACTCAATAGCCTTATAATAACAATCCACCTTAGTCCTATGAAGACACAACCAGTCCATACCCAATATCATACTATACAATCCTAATGGAAGGACATTTAAATGCATTGATGTAGGCATACCATTCAGTTCAAATGCACAAGTTCTTACCCAATGATGAACTCTCTTATCTGTACCTGTATCCAATTGCACTAACCAAGATTCTGCATGTACTTCTTTATTCAAACCACACTTATCCACTGGGTTAGGATTAACATAACTATAATTAGATCCATGGTCAATCAAAATAGAAATAACTTTCTCACAAAGCTTATTGTCCATCTCAATAATAGGTTCCTGATGATCAACCTTCCTATTATCTAATGTTGCATATATCCATAGAATACTCTATCCAACATATCCCATTGTCTATGCCTCCTGAGCACTGTAAATCTGCGGTCTACCACCCTGATGATGTGGACAATCTCTCCCATGATGATCCTTGCCACAAGTCCAACATTGTAAAAGATTCCTTCCCCTTGTTCTTCTCCTCAGATTGAAATCCCTATCCTTTGTCTGATGCATTGAACTTCTTGTGTGGTGTTGTATTCTCCTTGTTACATGTATCCTAAGGTCTTGTTCACTTCTTATCCCATTTTCCTTTAGTCGTCACTACCCTTCCAAT
This sequence comes from Pinus taeda, assembly GCA_000404065.3. Lineage (NCBI taxonomy): Eukaryota > Viridiplantae > Streptophyta > Pinopsida > Pinales > Pinaceae > Pinus > Pinus taeda. The sequence goes on from APFE030852657.1 coordinate 1,873, forward strand.
CCTTCTTAATCTCAGACCTACGCTTCGATTGCTCATAACAATTCTGTAGATTTTAGATCACTTCCTCCAATGATCTAGACTCATTGACCTCGATCTGGTCTTTGAATGATACCAACAACCCACTGATGAATCTCTTAATATTTTCTTTATCCTCCTTCAAAAAAGGCACATACTCAACAACTCCAAGAACCTACTAGTGTACTCCTCATCGGTCATAGACCCCATATTCAACTTATAGAATTACTTTTCCCTATCATCATAGTATCTCTCAGATAGATACTTCTTCCTGAAAAGTCTCTTGAATTCACTCCAAGTCAACTCCTCTTCTTGAATACCTCTGACATTCTTTACATCTTCCCACCAAATGCCTGCTTTACCTTTAAGACTGAAAGTAGCTATCGCTGTTTTCATATTTGTTGAGTACTCATGCAATTTGAAGAACTTATTCATCCCAATTAACCAAGCTTCTACATCCCATGACATTTTCATTTCTCCATCGAAAGTAGGTGGCTTTTCTTTCTTAAAATCTTCTGGAAAATACTGATTTTCACTCCTCCTATACGGATGGTAACAATGATAACGATGTTGTCTCTCTGAACCAGAATTAGAATGAAATAAATGGTCATTATCCCTCCTTTTGGGCATATCAATGAACTTACCATCTCTAACTGTATCAACCATGTCAAAATAGTATCCTGATTGAGACCTGCTGCCATAAGCCCCATAAGTTCTTTCCTCCTATCCATGATTGATCTTAAGTGGTCCCTATCTCTGAAAACATGATAAACTCTGAAGGATAACTGCATTAACCTCTGCTTGTCTCTCCTATTCCCTAGCAAGTCTCTTGTGCGACTGAATGATCCTATCATTATCTGCTTTACAAATTCTTATCTTTGCCTTCAAACTTCTCAATGTATCTGCTATGTGAGGGGAGTACTCATCACCATGCTTCTAATTTGATTGGTAGGGAGAATCATGTGAACTATAGTCTACCATATTGCTTGTCATCTGTGATCATCTACTTCCTGCAAGCATACCATGTCAGATAACCAAATAAAAAAAAAAATCATACATATCTCAGTGAATTTCACGGGAGGTTATCTCATTTGTACCAATTAGTCCAGATTAGCATAACATATGTATATACATATAATGAAATCAACACATCATACCAACATCAACATCATCACTTCTACATGATGACACAACTACAACAATGAACATCACCATGCATACATAGCAAGCACATACACAACCTACATGCATGCATGAAAAACACGTTACGCCCATCCAGTCCAAGTATTGAACCTGGAAGATTTGATACCACTATGTAACCACCTCCGCCCACATTTACCCAAGTTCACCAGCCTACCGGGGTAAACACGTGATGAAGAATTACTATGGTATGACTCAACCTCCTAAATCACCTTAAGGAAGTAGAATTGACAAACCAAAACCTTACTGACTTCCCTCAGCTGCTACAGGACCTCCAAGGGCTAAAACACCCTTCAAGGTGCCGAAACCCTGAGTTAAACCTATTTTTCAGTGCCCTAGACTCCCAGACACTGGAAAAACAATACAGGATCTTGCCTGTAACCCTCTAGTTGCATGCATAAGCCTGCAAGGGAGTGACTCCAGCCTTTATCACCCAGTTCTATGCTTGCAACCGTGAGATTTGAGGCACTTTTTCAAGGCTAGGATCCAGACCTCTGCCCATAAATTAATGTAACTCTTAGAAATGATAAATGACACAAAGAAAAAGCCTTTAATTCAAAACTTCATCAAGGACTTGGCCTAACCAAGCATAACCATGACATATATTTCGTTAAAGACATCATGAACATGTAATGTACAAGTCATAATTACAAATCTGAACATAGGGGTCTCATACTTATCTGAGAATCATCAAGAAGGTATGATGCCCTCTCATAATAGCTACAATATCATCTATTAGGTTATGAATTCATTTACTAATAAAAACATGATGAGATTGATAACTCAAGTCTATCATAAACCATGCTTGTAACCAATGCATAACCAAAATAATAACAATGATAGAACAACCATCAAAACCACATAATGACAAGTATAAATACTCATGAATTACAAGAGGAAAAAAACTCTTATTTACATATGCAAATCCAAACAAGTCAAGGACTTCCACGTACCACTTGACCATAGATTAGGCTAAACCAAATCTCTCTTTCAACCAATCACCCCTGCATCATATTCCAAGAATGAATGTGGGATCTCATGCAATAAAAAAACAAACTAGGGATTCCAGAGGCCAAACTGCCTCAACCCTCAACCAATGATTCCACCTCACTGTCGGACATCACTAACCATCACCAGATTTGTCTCTACCAAAGTTGTCCAAGCTTCCAGAGCGTTTGTTCCAACCCGGCTCCAAGACTAATAACTCAACCCACAACTGTCGTAGGGCTCCAAAGAGTTTGTCCAACTCAACCCACCAAGGGCTCCAAGACTAATAACTCAACCCACCAAGGGCTCCATAGCGTTTTTCTAACCAAGGCTCCAGGACTAGTAACTCAACCCACCAAGGGCTCTAAAGCGTTTTTCCAGCCAAGGCTTCTAAGACTAGTAACTCAACCTGAGCTATTCCAGGGTTTCCAAAGTGTTTGTCCAACCAAGGCTCCAAGAACTAATAACTCAACCCAAAGCCATAAGGAACATGAGCACCAATTAGAAAACAAAAGGGAAAACCCACAATGCCATGGCTATCCAGGAAATGGCAAGGCTAGGAAAAACTACTGTCAATCTAGGGAATCCTCCATGCTAATGACATATCATAACCAAATAACCACATGCATATACCATGCATGCCAAAACTAGCAAATAAATCATACATGCAACTCAGTACCTGCAAAGAAATCCAGTTGTAGCTACTGATCCTACTGTCCCCTTGTTCTTTTCTACTTTTCTTTGCCTTCTTTCTCCAAATCCAATATGCTCCAAGAATCTCCAATATTTCACTAAGTGTGAAAGAGTGTGTGAAAGAGAGAATAAAGAGAGCTCCAATCTAAAACTGACAAAAAGATATGAACTGATCCTCATAAGCCTTTTCATCATTGAGGCCTCTATTTTCTTCATTTTCCATTATTTTCCTTCAATTTCCTCCTCACATGCAACCTATGACCTTTCACCTTCCTTTTCTCCTATTTTCCATTATTTTCATAAATAAAATTCCAATTAATGCCTCTTTTCCTTTGCCAATTTCCATAGGCATTAATTAATCACAAGTGATCCCCATCACTATGTTTTTGCCCAAAATTTAGCTTGGAATATAGGTCCCATGACCTTGGTTATTATTTTAACATTTATTAACTTTATTGCATGGATTTTTAACCAGGGATGTTATAGTGACCCCTCTTGATAAGGGGCATAATTGATTGAGAACTTTGAGCCGACTCTTCCCCCTTGTATGAGCTCCCAGGGTGAGGAATTGAGATGGGAAGCTCCTTGGGTTGAGGGACCTCTAGACAATAAGGTATCACCCTTATCTATTATCCATAGGGTCAAATATGTTTCTCCCCATCTTGGTCTATGCAGAGTATACCCCAATTGGCATCATACCCACAAGCTGGGCTTGTTGGGATTACCGCTCCTTGTCTGGCCAATGAGTTGAGAGAGTGTTTGGAGGTGTGCTAACCTAGCTTATTATGCTGCAAGTGTTCTACCACATGAACCTTGAGGGTCATTATTGGGAAGATCAAGGAACAATAGGATGAATGGGATATTGTATTGATCGACATATAGTGGAAGAGGTTAGCTCCCCTATGCTATGACTCATATTGCTCAACATGGGGTGGAAGATGTTTTCTCCTCTTTGAGATGACATGAGGTGAGATTTTCCCATAGGACCTTCCTCATTTTCCTGAGAGGGTGGTATCTGATGCTCCTTGACATTTCTTCTTCTTTAGATTTGAGAATGTTTCAGCAGATAGAGTTGAGCAGAGATGGAACATGATATGATGACATGATACACATGATTGTCACATGATGTAGTTGGAATTTATCCCTAGATGAGAGGGAGTTTTAATTAGGAAGCTCAGTGATCAATCCCAACCATGGGACGAGATTCCTATTTTCAAGAGGACCAATTTTGACTATTGAAGCACCCAATTTGGATAAGAAAGTGTATTTTTGAAGAAAATCCCACATGTGCACAAAAGGATAGGTTGACCCTAACAGGAAATAGGAAACCCTTGGAATCCTATAAATACAAGTGACCTCAAGCTCATTTGGACATCACCAAGAATATTCTTCTTCACTTCTTCATTGATTGGTTCACATAGGTTTGAGGCTGGGTCGAGGAGATTGGTTCGTACAAGTCCAAGATTGTAGGGTATGAAGCTCACACGTGTGTAGGGTTTTGGTTTCCAACCGTAGGCTTGACATATGAAATTTTTGGCTATAACCACATGCAAATAGGATCATACATGTGGTTGGAAGCTCTCAACTGCGTGCATACCTCTTCCTTCATGCAGTTGGAATCTAAGGTTACAATTTGACATTTGATTGCAGAAAAGAAAAATTTTCTTTGATTTGGATTGATATTATTAGGTCCCTATAGTACTAGTGTATTCCCTTATTATTATTGTCATTGTAGCCCCTTCTTTTCATTTTTGTGCCCATTTTGTCCCCATATTGTTATTATTGTGCCCCATAAAAGCCCACTATTGTTATTGTTGTGCCCTTACATTATTATTGTTATGTTGACTTTGATTATAGTGTGACCCCTTAGACTCCTATATATAGAAAGGAGGTCTTGGCATTTGTATCATCTAAGAATTGTTAATTTGTGTAATGTAAATGAGGATTCCCCCCAGAAGAGGCTACTTTTGAAGTTGTTAATCTATCTCATTCTTCTATTTTGTGAGTTGGTTGCATAACAATTGGTATCGAAGCTTTGGATTCTAGGGTTTTACTGCTTCAAACAGGTCATCGTGGAATTTTTGCTATAATTTTTTTTTACGAATCTTCAGAAGCTAAACTTAGAACCCATTTGAGCTGAAATCGTGATCAACCTCGGGACCAAACTGTAGATCTTGTATTGCTATATTTTCGGATATATGAACTAAGGAAGTTAGGGTTTTGCAAGCTCTCGAATTCGATCTCAAAGAAGACACCTTGGGAAAATTGTTATAACTTTTCATTTGAGCATCATATTGAAATTTTGTAAAAAGTTACAGAAATAGGACAAACAATAGTTTTTTTGCACCATTTTCAGGTCCGAAGGTCGAAACAATGACACATGGAACTTTGTACAAGTTTTCTCTACTGAACTACTATATAATCAGGTCATCGTGGGAGATTTGACATAACCCTTTCTTGGAGAATCCAATATGGATCAGACTTGTGGGGTGGAAATAGGATGCAAAGGGATATCATAGGATGAAATTTCAAACCTTGGAGATCTGAAATTATAGATATACAATAGATTCAGTATAGAGATCCTACAAAGAGAAAAAAGGTGTGTAGTCATTTTAAAATTTTTGCGTAAGTTTGGTTTGAAAAAATTGTTTGAAGTGATTCAAAGGGCACAATGTATCATATTTATCACTAATTGATGCCCCGAAGAAATAAAATGGAAACATTTAGTAAGAAACCTGAAATCTCTAGCATGACTCATGAAGAAGAGGAAGAAATGCAACATGATATATCAAAATTACGAGACCAAGTGCAACTAATTTCACTCTCACAAAAAGTAACAGAAGCTAATATGGATGGTTTAAAGAAAGGCACGAAAGCTAAGAAGGATGGCGTGGAAGCTAATATGGATGGTTTAGAAGTAAAAATTGAAGATTTGAAGAAAGACATGGAAGGTTTGAAAGGAGGTTTGGCAAAGTTGCTACAAGAAATGCTTCATAATGGTGAAAATGTAGTAGAGGAAACTCATGATGAGAACAAAAGAAATGTTAGTAATGATTTAGTAGACTCTAATGTTGAATTGAAGACCCACCATGTCCTGAAGGTCAATACGAGGAAGTTTGATGGCAAGGATCGCGTAACATGGATACTATAGATGGAGTAATATTTCGATCCCCATTATGTGAAAAACACACAAAAGGTATGCATTGTGACTTTATATTTGGAATCCAATCAGTTTGTATGGTATCGATGACTTTGCTATCGTAAACAAAACATCACTTGGGAAACTTTTACAGAAGAAATGATAGCACATTATGTGGATACAAAAAGCAACATCTTTTTTAGCCAATTGATAAATCTAAAACAAAAGGGTTCAATGGTGGAGCACATTGAGGACTTCCAACAATTCAATTTAAGGGTAAAAGATATTCTAGACAAGCATAGGATTGATGTGTTCATAGGGACTTTAAAGGATAACATCCAACATGAGGTTCACCTTTGGGAACCTGATTCATTAGAGAAGGCATTCAGGTTGGCAAGAAAAATTGAAAGCAAAATTATGGCAACAAGGAAGCCTACCAATCACAACTATAAAGATGGAAGTGTGGTTGCCCCTAGCCTTCCACAACCTACAAGGTTGACACCACAACAATTGGAAGAAAAAAGAGCAAAAGGGCTTTGTTATAGTTTTGATAACAAATACACTAAAAGTCATAAGTGTGCTAAGAAGAAATTATTTTACATAGATTGTGAAGAGGAAGAAGAAAAGGAATAAGAAACATCAAAAGAAGAGGATACATGCCAGGAAAAGACCCTAGAGAAATAAGAAATGAATCCGACCATATCTTGTAATGCATTGGCTGGAATTACCACTCCTCAAACTATCAAGATATAAGGACATATCAAGAAGAAAAAGGTAAGAATATTGATTGATTCGAGCAATACCCATAATTTTATTCATTGTAAGATAGTGAAGGAATTGAATTGCTTCCTATATCCAACACTAGAGTGTCAAGTGATGGTTGAAAATGGAGGAACCATAAATTGTTCTGAAAAGTTCCATAATAGCAAGCTATCCATGGGAGAATATGTGTTTAATAGTCCAATGCTTTTCATTCCAATGGGTGGTGCTGATGTTGTACTAGGAGTGTAATGGTTGCAATCTTTGTACGATAGCTATTAATTTTCAAGATTTTTTTTTTTTTGAAATGTAGTTGAATTAAGGGGTATCGTAGGGAAATTGAGAAAGATAATCAACTCTAATGACATGACAAAGCTTCTAAAGAAAGAAAAACATGGCGTAATTTCACAATTGTGTTCTCTAGAGTTTCCCACATTAAAAGCATCTATTTCTCCAGATCTCAATAAAGTTTTGGACAATCATTTGAATGTATTTGAGATTCCCAAAGACTGACCACCTATTCATGATCATGATCATGATATTCATTTGATTCTAGGAAGTGTTCCTCCAAACATCAGACCTTACAGTTATCCCTATGCCCCAAAGAGTGAAATTGAACGTATGATTACAGAAATGCTAGAGGCTAGTATAATTCAACCTAGTCAAAGTTCTTTCTATGCTCCAGTATTATTGGTGCATAAGAAGGATGGATCAAGTCACATGTGTATGGATTATGGGTAGCTCAACAAGCTCACTATTAAAGATAAATGTCCCATTCCTGCCATTGATGAATTATTGGATGAATTGCATGGAGCAATTTACTTCACCAAGTTGGACCTTTATTTAGGATATCATCAAATCAGAATGAAGACTGAAGACATTCCGAAAACAACATTTAGAACTCATGAGGGTCATTATGAATTTTTGGTCATGCCTTTTGGGCTTACTAATGCACCTTCTACATTTCAAGGTTTGATGAATTTTCAAACCCTTCCTTAGAAAATCTGTGTTATTATTTTTTGATGATATACTAATCTACATCAAGTCTTGGAAGGATCATGTTCAACATGTTGATAGAGTGCTCAAACTATTGGAGGAGAAACAATTATATGAAAAAACCTCAAATGTTTTCTTTGGAGTACAAAGGTGGAATATTTGGGTCATATTGTATCTCATGAAAGTGTTAAGGTAGACCCTAGCAAAATTAAATCCATTAAGGAATGTAAAATCCCCACATCCATAAAGCATCTGCGAGGATTTCTCGTGTTGACAGGGTATTATCACAAGTTTCAAGTTTGTTAAGAATTATGGGAGAATAACAACACCTCTAAGAACATTATTGAAGAAAGATGCATTTTCTTGGACTCCAGAAGCAACGAAAGCCTTTGAACATCTTAAAGAAGCAATGTACCAAGCACCGGTCTTAGCTACGCCATAGTTGACAAAAACCTTTATTGTGGAGTGTGACGCCTTAGGAAATGGAATTTGTGTTGTTTTAATGCAAGAAGAAAGACCCAAGTCTTCCAATCAAAGGAAAGTATTTACACAAAGCTATTTATGAGAAGGAAATGTTGGCAATACTACATGCACTTAAGAAATGGCAACCTTACCTAATGGGAAGACACTTCAAGGTAAAAATGGATCATGATATTCTTAAATACTTTTTAGAACAAATATTATCTTTAGAAGAGCAACAAAAATGGGCCACAAAGATGTTACGTTATGACTTTGAAATCATCTACAAAAAAGCGAAGCAAAATGTTGTTGCAGATGCACTCTCAAGAAAGGATGAGGATGCGGAAGTATTGCTTAGCGCCATTTCTATTATCCAACCAGATTGGATAAACGAAGTAAGGGTTGAATGGAAGAATGACGAAGAAGTGTGGGAACTCATTCAAAAGTTGCAGCAAGATCCCAATACATATGATACAACTGGAAAAATGATTCGTTATGGTATAAATATTGGTTATACCTCTGTAAGAATTCCCAACTCAAACAAAATATTCTTCTGGAATTGCACATTTGTCCCTTAGGAGGGAATTAGGGATTTTTAAAAACTTACCACAAGGTTAAGAAGGATTTTTTTTGGGATGGCCTTAAATCTAATATTCAAAATTTTGTGGCGGAATGTTTGGTTTGCCAACAAAATAAAGTTGAGACAATTAAGACCCCATGTCTATTACAACCTTTATCTATTCCATGTCAACTTTGGGAGGAGGTTTCAATGGATTTTATCACAGGTTTACCCAAGTCCAAAGGAAATAGCGTCATCATGGTGGTAGTTGATAGACTTAACAAGTATGCACACTTTTGTGTATTATCTCATCCATTTAAATCCAGTATAGTTGCTATTGCATTTATGGAAACAATTCAAAACCTACATGGAAACCAAAGATTATTTTAAGTGACAAAGATCCTATTTTCACTGGAAATTTTCAGACAAAATTATTTTGTTGTTTGGGTAATTAGTAAGCTTATAGCTCATCTTATCATCCTCAATCTGATGAAAATTGAGATAGTGAACAAATGTTTGGAAGGATATCTTCGTTTCTTTGTATCTGATAAACAAACACAATGGGTCAAATGGTTTCCTCTGGCTGAATGGTGGTATAACACTTCCTTCCATACTGCAACAAAAATGACCCCATTTATGGCACTTTATGGATATCAACCACCATCCATCACATCATATTTAAGAGAAAATTCTAACGTTCAAGCAATGGAAGATCACATCGAGCATCAACAAAAAATTCTCCAACTCTTAAAGGATAACTTGACTTTAGCGTAGAATAGATTCAAACAACAGGTAGATACACATCGCAGCGAAATAAGTTTTTATGTAGGTGACTGGGTATTTTGACGACTACAAACCATACAAACAAATTTCCCTCAAGCAAGCTAATAAGTATAATAAATTATCACCAAAGTATTATGGTCCGTACAAGGTGTTGCAAAAGATTGGTACTATGGCATACAAATTGGAACTCCTTGCATCTTCCCGAGTGCACCCAGTTTTCCATGTTTCATGCTTAAAAAAGGTTATAGATGACAAGCTCTCCAGTTCAAACAATATTGCTAGAACTTGACGAGGAAGGAAAAATCATATTGGAACCTAAAGCAGTCATTGAAATAAGAACTCGACAGCTACGAAATCGATCAATTTCAGAGTATCTCATCAAGTGGAAGAACTTACCCATGTAGGAATTTACAGGGTAAGTTCCTTAGATAGAACACCAAGGGACACCGCTCACAAACAGATCACGGATCAATACACCAGTATTCTTGACGTGGTTAAAACCCTCAGAGGGAAACAGTCCACGGCCTGAGCCAACACGACCACTTTAGGCAATTTATTAATAAAAGAAAGGAAATTTACATAGTCTTCTCTCATGAACAATTACCCTACAAATGACCCTCCATGCTCTTTAAATGGAGATAATGGACCAATCGGGTGTTAAGCCACAGACCAAGTGTTGGTAATACCGAGGAAAGAATGAACCATCAGATCAGTTCATGTCTAGAACATATCGTGACTGTCGGATTGTAAGTTACAAATGTACATAGTAAAGAAACACACTTTACCTAACTCTACACTAGACAAAGTTATATTTAACTATTCCCTATGTGTCGAAATATCCTAACATCCCCCCTTAAGAACAACTTGGGATAGGATTGAAGGATGTAAAAATATGACACAATAGGAGAAGGAAGGAGGCATTAGAGCCTATCCCCCCTTAGTGACAACTTCCTGAACTCCAACCATAAATCGAAGTTTAGTAAACTTCGCCTCTGTGAGAGCCTTTGTAACGATGTCTGCAACTTGATCATCGGTTGAACAATATTGCACTTCAAGAACATGGTCATGAATGAGCTTTTTGATGAAGTGCATGTGTAGTTCAATGTGTTTTCTGTGCTGATGTTGGACTAGATATTTGCATAGTTGAATGACACTTTGGTTATCACACCAAAGTGTAGTCAGATGCTACTACTGAAAACCAAACTCTGCCAGGATCTGACGAAGTCACAGGGCTTCCTTACTAGCTTCTACGTTGCCATGATACTCTGCTTCTGCTGAAGAAAGAGAAATGGCACTTTGTTTCTTGCAAGCCCATGTAATAGGTCCAGAACCAAGAGTGAAGACATAACCTATAGTAGACTTCCGATCATTAGGGTCAGCGGTCTAATCAGAATCAGTGAAACTAACCAATAGAAGAGATGCTTCTGCACTGTAATGAATCCCAAACTGAAATGTACCTCAAACATAACAAAGTATTCTTTTAGCTGCTTTCCAATGACTTTCATGTGGGTTTTGCATAAACCGAGAAGTAAGGCCAACAACAAGGGAAAGGTCAAGACGGGTATGGGTCATATACAAAATTTTTCCTACAAGTTGATGGTATAAGGTAGCATCAACTTCAGGGGAAGTACAAGTGACTGAAAGTTTCGCTCCAGATTGAAAGGGAGAAGGGGCTGGCTTAGAGTCTTCCATGTGAAAGTGGCGTAGAATATCACATGCATACTTGGGTTGGGAAAGGGAAATACCATCCTTGGATTGCAAGACCCAAAGACCAAGAAAATAATGCAAGTTTCCTAAGTTTGTCATTTCAAACTTATTTTTAAGGCTGGACTTCAAATGGTTTATAAGGTAGGGATCACTACCAGTAAGGATAAGATCATCAACATAAAGAATAAGAATGATAGGAGAAGTACCCACTTTCTTGGTGTAGACATTATTGTCAGAATGACACCTAGAAAAGCAAGTATCTAAAAGAAATTTTGGCATACCAAGCTCGAGGGGCTTGCTTGAGACCATAAAGGGATTTCTTAAGCCAACATACAAGGTTGGAGTCTATTTGTATAAAGCCAGTAGGTTGTTCCATATAGATTTCTTCATGCAAGTCCCCATGCAAGAAGGCATATTTAACATCCATCTGATGGACTT
>APFE030852661.1:19490-66008 GCA_000404065.3 Pinus taeda
ATTAAATTTATTTATAGCCTTGGTCCTAGAGTCAAATATAGTTGTTATATAGCCGTTGGAGTCTCTACACAGCCTATTGAAATTGCTAAAGCCTGATCTGTTTCTTCAACTTGTCCTGACGATGAGCCACACTAGTTGGTTCGAAACTCGTCGACAATAATCTCTTTATGTGATTTTCGCCGAAGCTCTTTTTACAAATATGATGGATCACAGAAGCCTCAATTCTACATATTGAGAAATTTCAAGTTGTTTGAAAGTTAGATATATTTATGTTGATATGTATATTTATTTTTGAATAGTATTTTCAAAATTTTAATTTAATTATCAATAATTATTAAGTGGATGATAGGGATTTTAAATATTTAAGAATATTCTTAATAGTATACTAAAATAGAAGTTGGAGATTTATTTCTTAAATAGTTATGCCTTTTTTGGTTTAATTAAATTTATTAATTAAAAAAATGTCATATGAAATGAATTATAGTTTTCTGGGAATGTGGTATTGAGAAGCCATGGTATTGTAACAAAACTTAGTTATAGATTAAGAATCTCCATGATAAAGTAAGAGTGAATCTCTATAGTTAGGAATCTTGTTATTGTTACATGTTTTTATTAAAGTATTTATATTTAACTTATATATAAATATTTTTCTCATTAATCATATAATTATTAAAAATATAATTTAATTATTTTTTGTTTTCTTTTTGTTTTTTTGCAATAATAATGAAATAAGTGTTTGGTAGTTTATTATGATTATGACCATCAATATTTCAACCATTTATTAATATCTCAATTTTTCATAACAAACTTTTTTCAAATTACGTTGTTACCATATATTATATATAATACAGGAAATTTTATTTTTGAATTTTTTTAAAATATATTTTCAACCAATCAATTAAATATATGTTAAGCAAGGGGTATTACATATATTAATCTAGCAAGGGATGAAATTACTGAGTACTGAAATGGGAAATTTTTTATTTAATCAATCATTTTGTATTTATTTTTATTATACAAGTGATTATGTATTTTTTGTTAAGCAAGGGGTATTATATATATTAAGCGAGCAAGGGGTGAAATTATTGATTGGTGAAATTATTGATTATTGAAATGGGAAATTTTTTATTTAATCAGTTGTGTATTTTTATTATACAAGTGAGTATGTATTTTTATAACAAGTTATTATATTATAATTAGATTTATTTATTTATATAATATTTATATGAATTTTTAAAGTGATTTATTTTATTTTTTTTTATTATTAAATTTGTGTATGTTTGGTTTTTTTTTTCCATGGAAAAAGTCGTAATTTTTTTATTGATGTAAAGAAATTACATTTTGTAGATGCTGTTGCATATGCATATGGAGGCAGAGATGCGTATGTATGTTTGGTTTATATTAGTACAAAGTTATTATATATTATAGACATTATTTATGGTTCATCAATTATGTATATGATTATTTTTATGTTAGGTCAACATCATTGTAAAATTATTATATAATATAAACATTATTTATGGTCCGTCAGTGGAGTTTAATTCTTCGTATCACCTCTTTCCTCTTCCTCAACAACAACATTTTGTGTCTCAATTATTTTTTTTTGTCTTTAATTGTTTTTTGAATTGGTCTTATTTTAACATTTAGTGTTTCAATCATTTTCATCTATCTATTTAATTGTCTTTTGAATTGGTCCCATTTTCATTTTCATTTTCTATGATTTTCGTCTTCAATACTCTTTGCTTTTATCTTTGTTCTTTGAAATTTTTTTCTTTGGTCTTTTATTTTCATCTTCATTCTTTTTCAGTTTTCATCTTGTACTTGTAAATAGATAAACATTATTTTTACTGAATCCCATATAAATAAAGTTGCCATTCATTGAAATACATGGGTCCCGCGTCATTGTATTCACTAGTTCTCTCGGAAACCTTTTCCAATAATGGTTTAACAATATTTATTTCGTCACAACTATTTTCACTCCCCCTACATCATTTTCAATCATCAATTCAGTTTTTCTTCAGCTTACCGATAACAACACTTCAAGTTTTCTTTGGCTTACCTATAACCACACTTCGGGTTTTCTTTGGCTTACGTGTAACCACACTCTGGTTCTTCTAGGTTACCCCCAACCATTACATCCTTTGGGTTTTATATTGGTTTACCCTCAACCATTATATTCTGTAGGGTTTTACATTTGTCTACCCTTAACAAATATAATTTTTAAGTGGCAGTTTCTATTCACCACAAACAATACATTACATTAAGTGCTTTCTAGCTAACCATGAACCTTCCTCTAACGTGAAAAGTGGTTTTTGGTTTATGATGCACCATTCAACATTCAAATTATGTTTTTTTTTTGTCTTTTGCAATTTTTTCTTTGGTCTTTTATTTTCGTTGTCTTTTCCTTTTTCCTTCAATTTTCATTTTTCACCTATCAAAAGATCAAGCATTATGTTTGTTGAATCCCATATAGAGAAGTTGTCATTCATCAAAATACATGGGTCATCAACCATTGTATTTACTGGTTCTAAGTATTCTTTCCTCATACGTGGTTCAACAACTTTGATATAGTCACAAACATTTTCACCTCCCCTACATCATCATCAATCGTCATCCTAGTTTTTCTTTGTCTTACCCATAACCACGCTTAAGATTTTCTTTGCCTTACCTGTAACCACACTTTGAGCTTTTCTAGTTTACGCTTGACCATTACATTCACTAAAGTTTTGCGTTGGTTCACTGTTCACCAATAGAATTTGTAAGTGGTGGTTTCTATTCACCACAAACAATGCATTATGCCAAATAGTTTCTTGCTAACCCTGAACCTTCCCGTGTCATGAAAAGTGGTTTTTGGTTTACCACACACCATTCAACATTCAAATTATGAGGCATATTTACCTCATCAGTTATATCAACTTTACCATTTTGCTTAGGTACATAGTGGGTACATACAATTTCAAACACATGTTTACATAGGCTAATCTACCTTTTTTAAACATAGAACGATGATCATTTTATTTTCATCATTAACAAATTTTTTTAAGGAGGACTTCAATGTTTTCTGGATACATAATCGTTTTGAAATTATTGTGACACATAGTATTCCTTTATTGTCACCTTGCCCTGCTTCTTAACTCTTCATTCATTTCCTTTTAACTCATTTTGCTTTTTCTTTTTTTGTCTCCATTTTTTTTGGTTGCATCAAACTTACTTCCTTGTCCTTGTCTCTTTTCTCTTACCTCTTGCTCATTTTTTTTGTTTCCATGGGTTTTCCTTCCACTTATGTTGTATTCTTCTTTCATCTTATTCTCAATGCCTTTTTCTTCTATTATTTCTTTCATTGGTTTTTTCTTTTATTTCTTTCATCAATTTCTACTGACTTTTTTTATTAATTTTCCTCAATTAAATTACCTACATGAAATGTTGTTCTGACCTTCCCTTGTCATCTTGAGAGAAGGAATTTATATCCTAGACCTTTCTTGTGGCAATCAAAGTAACATACCAACTCTTTTTGTAATATCCCAATTTTGTGAGCATGAGAATTTTGTCCAATTTTGGTAATATTAACTAATAAAAGGGGAAACTAGTATTTTGGAGAAAGGTGGCAAGTATTATTTTATTGCAGATTGACAACAAATTATTATTTTATTAAAATGGTGGAAAAGTAACTAAGTGGAAAATGACCCCCACCAAAAAAACAATATTAAAAGGAGTCTAGAAGGATGGAGAGAAAATATAAAAGGAGGGATTAATTTTGTGTAACATCTTTTGACTATTACACTTCGTCTTCTCTTGGAGCCATTTAGCACAAGGGTAGAGTGTTGTTTAGCACAAAAATTGCATGCGGAATTGCACCCCATCTTTGGAGGACTTCATGTGCCTCCCTAGTTGGGAATTCAAAGAGTCCATTGCTAGGCTTTCATAGAGCTTCATTGACAACAATATTTCTAGCTTTGTGTATTTTCTCGGCGTAGAGGCAATTCGAGTTACTCATTGTGGTACAGTATACAACGAGTTTGAGTCAGGGTTATTTGCAAGAGGATTTTCCTAGTTGGAGCCAAAATTTTGTGGTGATTTTGCAGGGATAGAGAGCAACAAATCTGTGGGACGAAATTCTCTTATTTTGGAAGTGTGTAGGGGTTTTTGGTTTAGCCTGCGCAAGGGAAGAAGGGAGAAGAATTATGGAGAGAGAAGGGTCGGAGATTGGAGGTAAACCTCAAGGGAGAATTTAGCGAGTGGTAGTTTTGGGCATAATTCCGTTATATCCAAACTGTGGGGCATTTTCTAGCTAGATTTGGCGATTTGCATTTGTTGGGGGTCACCGGGGGTCGTTGGATTCAACCCAAACCCTTTCTAGGTTTTTGTGGGTTTGGTGAAAGGAGTATGGGGTTAATTTCATAGAATTTATGGGTAGTATTTCTAGTGGAAATTAGTGTTCTAGTCAATAGCCAACAACATAAATTATTGGAGAAGGGCGTAGTTCACTCTGGGACCATTTCCACCACTTGGGTCTGTGATATTTTTCTGGGTTATTCTGAGTTCCTTGTGAGGAGGATCCAGTTAATTTCCTAGAATTTTCTGAACATTTTAGAGGCGCAAAACACCAATTCCATCCCAGTCAACAGTAGCAGAATTTACTGGGCCAACTCTAAGACTTGGGGAGAGCAATTTCCAGCACTTGGGCAACTCCATTTTCACCTGAGACTTGACTAGTTTGTTGTAGCAAGCCCAAGTTCCTCTTCTTCATTTATATGTACCTTGTTTTCTCAGTTAATAAAATGGCTCAATTCTTGGTATAATTTTTGGTGCAATTTGTCATTACGCTGGTGTGTTAGTTTTATGGTTACATGTTTATGCTTTATTTGTTGTTATCACTTAATATTTCCTATTAAGAATATTACAGTGGTATCAGAGCATGATCTTGGCCAAGCTGTGGGCCTTAAGCCAAGTGGTGACAATACTAGAATAAAAAGCTAAGAAATCATGGGATCCAAAGAAAGGTTAAAATCAAACAACATGGCAGTAACCTGGAATGAGGTGATTAGGATGCAACAAATGATGATTGATGCGGGGGAGCAACTGATTCATACCACAATTGGGAATCAGAACCATTCTCAATTATACCATAGTCCACTTTGTCCAAATTTATGGATAATGCATCAAGATGGCAAGACATGATTGCAAATGATGTGGAGTTATTGGTAGAAAATTGGAGGGCATGCCAATCATTGGGACATGACATTCAGGCGTCCCTCTCCTTTGGGGAGTTCTGTGAACTAAGAGACATGCACAAATCAGTGGAAATTCAATGGAATTATGTAGGGATGATGAGGAAGATCAAGGCAGAAGATGAAAAAGTAGTTGAAGGGGCCATGGTTGGCAAGGAGACAGTTGAGTATACACCCATTGATGAGATTCCAACAGTTGATGAGGTACTCAATGTTTTGACCACGTTTTCAGGTGATAGCAGTGCACCACAGGTTGATGATGTGTCGGGAGTCATCTCCAACATTTGATGAGGAGCCGATAGGTACAGGGGCATCCAGATCTATGACAGAGTTGTCAGACGATAATCACCTACAACTGACAGGTGAGGATGTTTTATATGATGGGTTGTCGGTGGAGCAGTTAGAGGCTCAAGTTGAGGCCATGATGGAGAAGGACGCACAACTGTCCTTAGGGCTAGACATTAACGAGGGACAACACTGAGAGCACACGTTGGGATTTTAGCACAGTTCGCCTTGGAGGCATGCTGACAAGGTCTACAACGTTATTATCTTACACTTATGCATTGGATTGAGAGAGGCGGAGTTGTCTAGACATATTTGTTAGCACTCCATGATTTCCTTTTAAGCTGAAGGGAAAAGGATCACAGAGGTAACCACAGACCTCTTTTGGTTGATAAACTGGTCTTCTTCAACATGAGGGGGCTCCCTCACTGAGCAAACTCAGAGATTAGGACTTTGAAAAACAAACTTCAGCAGAGACCAGATTTGGAAAGTGTTTAATTTTTTTGATTTAGAGGTGGTAGAGGATTCTAAGAAGACTAATGCATGATCATGACCTCCCTGATCCATCATGCCTATGCATTTCCCAACCAGTTTTATATACAAAGGCTTGACTAGTATATTTTCGAAATAAGAAGACAATTTGTAGTATAGTAGAATAAGAACATCAAGACACTCATCTACAATGGCAGAACAAATGGAATTTCATTATTGTAACTTGGATGAATCGATATCAAGAGGAAAAAGACAAGCCATTCAAAGGTATAAACATTCCACTTGCAACTGAAATATTTCGGAGCAGCTAGAGAAGAGCATGTGAAATGAATTCAAGCATAGTTATTCCATACGCCTTTAAAGCAAATTTAGAAGACAACATAAAGGAGATTACACATAAACTAAAGGATAACGATTTCAAAACGTTCATGCCACAATAGTCTCTGCAATATAACTGGAATCTCTTCAGCATCAAAGCATACTCATTAATACAGATCACAACATAATACTACAATAGCTCCCAACAATATTGAAACCAACAACAACCTCTTCCATATGTATTAACCAGTTTAAATAGTCCATAAACAAAATATGATAAATGTCTAGATTCATTGCATGACTAATCCAACAGTGGATTGAAACAAAACTTAAAAAGAGGAAAGTTTTTTGTTGTTCCAAGTCCTTTTCCTCTTTTAATCAAAAACAAAAAACATAAAGCATGATGACTTCATCTAAATATAAAAAACTAAATGTCTAAGTAAAACAAGTTTATCTTCAAAGACCATATCTTCATGAACCAAATCAAATAGTAAAAGAAGGGACAACTGGACGCTGACTGAGAAGTGACTCCGTAGCGACTGGGTAGAGACTCTATGGGGGCTTTTTCCTTTCAAAATTGGCACGTGGTTGGCTGCTGAAGATCTGAGTTCGCTACCGCATTTGCTCCATGTTCATAACTTCAAACCCTGGCAAGTGGCTTCCTCCCAATATGCATACAAGTGTATAGAGAGGGTCTGTGCAGTAGCTACATAGATCATTTTGCAAATCTGCCTTTTAAATGCCTTCCAGTCTTTACAAAACACCATGATGCTAGTATTAGCCGCTCCAAACATCAAAACCCCATCATTACACCGACCAAACAACATCTATACCTTGAATTTTGAAACAAAAATTTCAGGCTTCAGGCAAGAACCCTTTCCCTCCTCTTCCTTTTGCTAGAGGTCTTGCCAGTGGAAGCTTTGGTCTTTGAAGCTTGAGGTGTGAGGTCAATTTTCTCAATGGGTAGTGGCAGGGTAGGTTTTATTTCATTCATAGCCTTAGACGTCAGCTTCTGCACTCTTCCAGTTGAAGGTACTTTGGCTGCCTCCTTATACTTCTTAACCAATCCCCATGCCTTGTCCAAACTCTTTTTCATGCTCCTCAGCTTTGCATTCAGTACTAGGTTCCTGACATAGAGGTTTTTAAATTGTCTCCTCACTAGAATGCACCATTTTACAAAATGTTTACCTTTGTCAAGGGCCCTGGATGCCTCATGAACCTCTTTGTCACAGTTCTCAAGAATAAGCTGCATAGATCTCTTGTAACTCTGATTCGGTTGCCTGAACCTCTTGACCTGTTCCTCACTTTCCTCCAACTCTTCTAGGCATCTCTAATATTCCTTCCATTGATCAAAATGTGGCTTGCCAGGTGCTTGAGCCACCTTTCTCATCTATTGTACATAAATGAGTTTTGACTTGGATGCTCTACTTGAGGGTCCACTGGACTCCACTGCAATCTCCTTGGCCTGTTCAACAAATGAGACATGTTTACCTTTCCTCTCAGTAACAGTTTTAGGATGTGACTCTACCTTTTCATCTGCTGGTTGAGCTGCTTCTTTTAGGTCTTTGTTTTTCTTCTTTAGGAATGCTATTTTCATTTGATATTTGGAAAGGGATTCTTTCATCTTGACCACCTTAGGGTCTTCTTCCTCATATTGTATGGCGTCTTGTTCATATTGCATTGTGTCTTCTCCTTGTTCAAACTGGATTGGTTCATCTTGCTTCACTTCCTCTTCTTTGTTGTCTTCTTGTTTTTCTTCCTTTCTATCCTTGGAAATTTCAACAACTACTTAAGGGTCTAACCCCTCCACATTCTTCTTTGTGCTTGACCTAGTCCTAGGTCTCATCACGAACTCTTCATTCTTAATTGTCTCTTCTACCTTGACCTGAAACTTGGTGGTCTGAGATGATGCCACCTAAACCTTGGTTTCTAAAGTTTTCTCCTTGCCTTTCGAAACCTACTTCTTACCCTGTTTGCCAAGTTTACCTTTGAACTTTTTGCTTGGTTTCTCATCTTTTTCTTCAACTATCTTGGCTTCTTTAACTGAGTGAGTCACCTTCTTCTCTTTTATTTCATGAACTTCTTCCTCCTCACAAATATTTACTGATGAAGATTTTGTTTGTGGTAGTAAACCAATGCTAGACAAGAAGTCAGACCAATAAATCTTCCTTTTATCAAATGCAAACTTGAACAAGATTTTTATGAGGGAGAAATGAAAATTTTTGGACATATGATTATTTTTCTGCATTTGAATTTTGGTTGCCATCCTTTCCAAACTTTTAAATAAGAAAAAGGGCAGGTTCATAGGTTTCTTGCCTGTGAAGTGCCATATGAGTCTCAAATGATACTGGTATACTCTATTGAATCTACCCTCACACGTGAATTATCGATAAATAACTTTCAACAGTTCACTGTAATGTTCCTACAGGTAGATGGTAGGAAAATTTGTAGCAAAATTGTCACTGAACTCAGGCTTGACAAACTGTTTAAAGGCTCAAATGTCAAGTTCATCTCCTTTGAACCATTTTTCACTTGTTGTGGGGAGTCTTGTAGCATCTGCAATGAATTTTTCTGTAATAATAATCTCTATATTGCCTAACTTGACCTTGTTATCATGGAGGTTCAGGGTGAAAAGGCTAGCCAATCTGGTATTGTGACCCACCTTCTGGACTTTCTGACAGAATGGAATGCAACCCGCATTCTCGAAAGAGATTCTAATGGCTGGGGAGGAATTTATGAGGTTTAAGGTGTTGGGTTCAACGCGTACTATGTCCCCTCCCTTTCTGTTGGTAGTGGGAGCCATTAACCCTATAATACCTGGCAGGCTTGACTGAAACTTTATGAAAGGTCACGAGTACAAATCAGGGAGTAAAAGACTCTACAAGTGTGACCATGCAGACTTAACAAAATAGATGTATGAAACAATGATGATAGGGATTGCTTTGAATGTCGAAAGTGAGAAGGCATACACTTTATTTCCCTTTACAATTTACCCTAACCACCCAGGATTTCATGATGGTTATATTTCCTCATTAACAAGACACGGCTTTAAATTAGAAACTATTGTGCGCGTGGTTGACAATCAAGGTATGCATAGCAAATTTTTTCAAAGAGAGAACAACAAGACCTTTACTGTGCTTAATTCGGTTGTTGAGCAACAAATTCACAAACAGGGCAACTAACTCCTACCTCCCACAATGTTGAGACTAATTTGCGCGAGCTTTGGTAGCTCCATGGACACTCTGTGTAGCGGTTGCATAGCACCCTGCATTGCAACGATGCGGCACAATTTCTGAAACTCTCTGCTATCTGCCTTAAATGTATAACCAATTCTTTAGACCTCCTACACGACGAACCAATTTCATTCGCTTGTAATAAAAAAAATCAAAATGGCGGCCTCTTGGAGAGGTTTGAAAATGATTCAAAATTTGTGATGACGTAATTAAACTTGTCGCTTAACTAGTGCTCCACCTGAAAAGCATCATATTTAAACTTTGGGGCATGATAAGATTTGGTATAATGATGTGGGTATGATAACCAAATGAATGTATGGTGTATTCGAGTGTGTTTCAATCATCATACAAAATGATGTTTTGGTAGGGGAATTTAGGCCTAGGATTAAAAAGGACTCAGGATTAGGATAAAGTGGATTTAGGCCTAAATAGGAATAAGGGATGGCATGGATGTTTTGGAATAGGGAATAATTCGAAAGAATAAGGGGGGTAAGGGAATAGAATATGTAGGACTAAGGGAACAAATAGAGAATGGGGACAAATAGGGAATAGAGCATGAGGGGAATAAATGATATAAGAAGAGGGAGAAAACTATAATATTTGTAACCATGCTGCTTTGACATCATTCCTTTTGACTGTAAACACATTGTTCAGTTGAACGACTCTAACAAATCCCTAAAACCTGACTCAAATATCATAATGAAAACTCTCAAAACTCAAACACCCCTTCCCATTAATGATTAAGCATTTGATGACCAAATGAAAACCACTTTCATAATGACTTCCTAGGCAGTGCTTAGTCAAACTCATAACATTGAAAACGTTTGTGAGTTTTGACCCTTTGTATGACAACAAAACTATGAATTTTCGAAGACCTTCGATTAGTAATAAACTAACCGACTCTAACATTGGCTCCATTGGGGATGGCAGCCTCCCTGTGAGGTGCCAAGAATGACACTGCAGACCAGAATCCTATCCATTAGGCAATGGAAACGATGAGCAAAACTGAAAGAAAGACTAACAAATTTGAAAACTTTAGTGACCCAACTGACTGAAAAAAACAACATAAATAACAGACTCCTATTTGACAAACTGATTTATTTATGGCAGCAGAAATCCAAGACCTCATGGTCTTCACCTCGGGCTTCAAACCCCAACTCCTACTACACACACTTGCATTATTCAAAAGTAAAATGGTATAGACAATGACATGATATTACCATTGTGACATTATGTGAGAAAATGCTTCAGCAACCTACCATTTGCGGGTCCTGCTCCAACTGGTTGATCAGATAAATCCTCAAGCAGATAAGCATTCTTTCCCCTGAATGCAACAATATTAAAAGTTCCCTTCCACAGATTTTTGAACTTTCCATGTTTGCCCTTGTCTTCATTTCGGGCATCCCACTTTAATACCAGATCCCCAATTTGAAAATCAGTTGCCTTTGTTCTTCTATCATAAATTCTTTTTATTCTGTCTTGTATCAGCTTTGTATTTTTAAACACCTCTTCTCTCGACTGCTGAAGTTGAATAATTTGGCCAATCCTTCGCTGCATATCATTTGAATCTACCTCAGCCTCCTACAACAACTTCATAAGTGGGACTCCCAATGAGGAAGGAAAGAGTGCGTTTGTTCCATAGACCAGTTGAAATGGAGACATGCCTATCGACTTCTTAGTACTCACAATTTATTCCCACAGTGCATGTACCGACTTTTTGTGCCAACTCATCTTATTTTCCTACAGCATTTTCTTGATAATATTTACCAAAATTTTATTCGAGGATTCTGCCAAGCCATTACCTTGAGGGTAATAGGCTGTAGAGTGTCCTAGAACAATGTTGTATTTGTGACAGAACTCTATCATCTTTTTAGATCTGAAAGCAACATTATCTGTGATAATCTTTTGTGGACAACCAAAACGAGACAAAATGTTACCTTCTAAAAACTGGATGATTACCGTGTCTATAGCTTGTCTGGTCAAGACTGCCTCAATCCACTTGGTAAAATAGTCGGTTGCTATCAATATCCACTTGTGCTATCCAGAAGAAGTGGGATGAATTTCACCAATAAAATCGAGTCCCCATTGCTAAAATGGTGACTCAACTGCTATAGGCTTTAGGGGCAGCGAGAGCAACTTCTTTCTTCCTTCAAACATCTGGCATTTCCGAAAGTTGGCCACCTTTTTATAACCATCCGCAAACAAACTATGCCAATAAAGGCCATCTCTTAGAATCTTGTTCGCTGTGGTTTTCCAATACAAGTGCCTACCACAATATCATTTTTGAAACTTCTCCATTGTTGCTTGAGCCTCATATTCTAACAGAAAATTGAGCAGCATTCCACTGGGATCCTTCCAGTATAAGAATTGATCAATAATGTAGAATTTTACTGCCTTCAACTTTAGAAAGTGAGCTTTAGTTTTAGGCCAATCTGGAGGTGCCTGTAAATGTTGCAACACATATAAAATATCAACATACCAAGGTGAGGCAACAAACCTTTCGGAAACTTGCTATATAGTACTTGAGAGATCCTCTTCCGCTAGGACAACTAAGAAATTGATTTGGAGTGATTGCAGATTGGATTCAGCCCTCATTCGAGCCAAGCCTCTTTCTTTAACCAATTTTGTTGGCTTGATCTTGATGTCATATTCAAGTATAGAAGCGATCCACTTGCCCCTTCTTCCATCTGGATCACTCTGAGTCAAAATGCTTTTTACTCCAGCACTATGGACATAAGCTACAACATGAGAATGCAAAATATATACCCGGAAATCCTGTAAAGTTTTAACAAGAGAAAAAGCTTGTTTCTCCATTATGTCATATTTGAGCACAACATCTCTGAGCACTCTGCTGAAGAATGAAATGGGTTGTTCTACTCCCTGTTGATTTTTCTGCAATAGGACAACAATAATACTGTGCTCAGAAGTAAAAGAAAAAACTATGAATTCTCATGTATAATCCGGGCTAGCTATTGTGGGAGCACGAGACAATGCTACCTTAACTTCACTAAAAGATTTCTTGTTGTCTTCACCCCGTTTCACCTTGCTATTCTGCTTTAACATGTCTATGGTTTTTCTCAATATATCGGCTAGATTCGGAATGAACCTCTTCAAGAAATTATTTTTTCCCAAAAAGGAATGAATCTCCTTTTTACTCCTTGGAATGTCCATTTGTTGAATGGCTGCAACTCGGTTAGGGTCTATTTTGATACCATCTTTTGAAATAATATGTCCCAAAATCTTGCCTTCCTCCAGCCCAAACAATGATTTCTTGGGATTTAAGGAATATGCCATATTTCCTACACTTCTCAAAGACTTCTCTTAAATGTTGTAAATGATCATCATCAGACTGTGGATAAACAATAATATCATCAAGGTATATGACAAGAAACTTATCTTTTTCCTTTGCAAAAGCTATATCCATAGCTTGTTGAAATGTTCCCCTGCATTCATCAGACCAAACGACATCTTGGCATATTTGAAAGTCCCCCACGGTGTGGTGAAGGCAGTCTTATCTTGGTCTTTTGGGTGAATCAAGATCTGGTTATAGCCAGAAAAACCATTCTTCAATGACATTCTTTTTGCACCAACTACCTTTTGAAGTGTATGGTCCATTTTTGGCAGCAGATAGTTGTCCTTGAGAGACACCCTGTTCAATTTTATGAAATCTACACATAATCTGATCTCTCCTATCTTCTTTCTGACTGGTGCCAAGTTAGATAACCAATCGGAAAATCTAAGAGGTACTATTATGCTAGCATCAAACAACTTCCTTGCCTCTTTCTCGATCAAGGACAACAACACTAGATCTGTCCTTCACATCTTCTGCTTGAATGGTTTCTCATCTGCTTTGACTGGTATTGTATGCTGGATAATGTCTTTATTATACACCTTCAAGTCTTCATACCCCCAGGCAAATACATCAGAAAATTCAGTCAACAATTCTAAGTATTTTTCTTCAATTTCGAGCTCAAGGTCTTGGACACTTTTATCATTTTTGGGTGTTTTGCTGTACCTATATTTCATTCTTCAAATCCTCCTACAGGTGCTAGTTTTGGCCTTTTCGCCACATCATTCTGGTCAAATAGTTCCTCGAAAGGTACAAGCCCTCATGGAAGGACATTGTCTTTGAGCTGCAATATTTTTAACTTAGTACCCTGCTTATGTAACTCTTCTTTCAGCTGATTAATAAAACTCTCTTTATCTACATCTTCCCATCTGCCATCCTTTTCCAATTTCATTTTGGCAAATTTTTCCTTCATTAGCAAAATTTGTCCAACTATTTTCCATTTTCGAAGACTTGCCAGTGCTTCATGTTATCCAGGACAACAAACCTATGTTTGTCTTCTACATTGTATTACCCTTTAACACTACTGGGAATTTCAAAATCAGAGGCCTAAGCAGCGAATGCATCTGCAACAACATTATCCTTTCTTGGGACAACTGAAAAACTGTATCAACAAAATTCTGCAAATAATCTAAGACAACATTATGATAAGCACGCATCCGGGGATGTTTTGTTTGATATTCACCTTTTACTTGTTTAACAACCAGCTCAGAATCACCATAAACAACTATTCTTCTAGCTCCGGATTCCTTCAAATTTCGCAGACCCAAAATAAGAGCTTCATATTCCGCTACATTATTAGTACACTAAAAAACTAACTTATATGAGCATAGCTTTGACTTACCAACTTCTGGGTTGATTATCCATATCCCACACCAACACCTTCTTTGCTTGCTGCCCCATCGAAATGCATGGTCCAAACACGCTGTTTTTTCTTCTCTTTATTACTTGTTTCAGCCATCAAACTCTCAGATTTCTCATGGACACTTTGGCTCCTCTGTTCCTCACTTTTGTTGTTGTCCTGTCCCTCCATTCCATGACTGTTTTATTCATAATTTTGCTTGTTTTTTTCTTCTTTTGAAATGTCTGGAACAACTGATTTTATCCTGCTGCCTTGTTCAAAATATTCGGTCAAAATTTCTAAATTCTGAGCGCTATCCCATTCCTCTTCCACATCTGAAGCAGTCTCTTCATCATTGGGACAACCCAAATTGAACAACACAAATTAGTCCAGATCAGAATGAACATCATACAATGGATGATTCATGGGTTTATCTTTACTACTGATCATATATTGCATGAGCAGTTCCCTGTATAACCTCCTTGACTGCCCTCCAAAAACTAAAACTGTGATCTAGGACATGTCCATTTGCAATGCTCCATGCAATTTCGCCATCCAGGATCTAGACAAAAGCATACCATACCTAGGAGGTATATCTGCCACCACAATATCCATAACCATACATTTTTGAAGGAATTTGAGTTAAAGACACTGCGAAATCTTTACTTAATCCCAGACAATTCACCTTACTGGAATCAAATGAATAGAGTTCTTTGTATGGCCTTGTAATATCTAGGCCTAATATCTCCATAATCACTTTCAGTATTAGATTGTGTGAGGCTCCAGAATCTAGCATTGCATTTTGCAGTGTTTGCTCGTGCACATTCAGACTAACATAAAAAGGAGGAACATCCCCATCTTTCCCTTTGTCATCAATCTTTGGTCCAAAAATAATACCTGGATGATCATCTACTATATTGACTGTATCAAAGGATTTGTCTACTCTAAGTGCCTTTAAAATTTGAGACTTATATTGATTGTTCTTTACCAATTCACCAAGAGGAATGGAGATCATTAATTTAGCAATTTCAACTTCAAGATTAAAGGGATTTGATACCTTTTCAACCTCTTTATTGGCAACTTCCTTCTTTTCTGCAGCATCTTTGGATGTATCTTCTTTCCTCTGTAAGATGTGATAAGTGGCTCCTTCCTTTCAGCACTTGTAGTAGGAACATCCTTCTTTTGAATACTTGTACTAGGGACATCCTTCTTTACATTACTAGTTGCCATTTCTTTCTTTGCTGCATTGTTGATTGGTATTTCATTTTTCGCTGCATTGCTGCACACAGTTCTATTCGTTAAATTATATTTTCGCTGCACTTGCATGATGGCATTTTGATATCCCTTGCTATACTCCTCGGATTCAGTTATTAACACATCACTTTGAGACTGAGCAAACAACAATTCTTCATCCTCTGCCTCAAAATTTTCAAGCAGCCCCTGCTCTTCATCTTCTTTAGTCAAATACACATCTGGCTGCCCATCACCAAAAAACAAAATTTGATCTTTTGGAAATTGCTCATCCTCCTCATCTTGATCTTGAGCGTAATTTTGCTGAAATGGTGGTCTTGCTGTTGTCACTGCTCTAGACCCTTTTGCTCTCTGGGTTTGTTTGGTAACTGTGGCTTCCTTCGAAAATTTGGGTTTGTAATTTGTGTACCAATCTAAGGTTCTCTAGCTGTTGTCCGGTCAGTTAGAGAGATTTTCTCCATCATCTTCTCCATGCTTTTGACCAATGTATCAAACTTAGCATCAACAAAAGTAATGGGCTCTTCTTTTATTATCACTCTTTTCGTTGCTTTCATTTTGGATTTCTTTGCCAACATATTAGCCTCCACACTAACTGCATTGTTTTGCATGTCCTCCAGTGTTGCTGGATTCCTCTCCCTAACCTGGTAGGCCATCTCAGGGTCGAAATCATTAGGATGATGGAGTACAGCCAACTCGGGAGGGGACTTTATCTCTGCAGGAATAGAATTGTACACTTTGTTGAAGCTTACTAAAAAGCCTTGGACAGTTTCTCCAAGCTGTCCTTTTAGATTATTATACTCAGCCAAAATTTGCAAGGGATTCTTCTTCTCACCCCACCTTGCAAGGAAAGCATCTTCCAACTCTTGATAATTGGAAAAATCTCCTGGGCAACAACTCTTGAACCACTTCTTGACATCACCAGAAAAGATTTGAGCAAACAATCTAACTTTAACATCACCATGGTCTACTTCCTCCAAATCTACAAAATCACTGACCTTATCAACATGCTGCTTAGCAGTAACTTCACCTGTACCATCATATTGGGGAAGCCTTTGACCATAAATAAGAGGCAAATCATGAAGTTGAGCGGGTAAAACTAGAGGAGCATATCTCGTTGCCATAATTACTACCTGAGTAGTTGGGTGACTAGCATATGGTGTGACAGAAACTGCAGGAGATGGAAAAACTCAATGGGTAGAAGTTGAAATAGATGATGAAGGAACCAAAAAAGATGAGAAGACAGAACTAGAACTCGAACTGACTTATAAAGGGACTGCTTTTTGGGATAAAACTGTATTTTCAACAATTTTTTGAACTTTATTAACCAAACTTTTCAGTTTACCAAACTATTGAAGAATATTCCAACTGAACTCCCTTTCTGGAGGTGTGATATAATCAACAGATGAGTGCACTAGAATCTCAAATATAAGGAGCAAGATATGGTTTTGGATAGAGGAATTTCAGAAGCAATTTCTGGTAAAGAGATAGATCCATAGTAAGAGAATTTTTACACCAACGTTTCGAATCCCAAATGGGATCCATCATCAGGGTAAAGAGAAAGATGATAAAGATGATAAAAGGAGAGCCAGAAGGAGGAGATAAATACTCAAGAGGGAAAGAATAAGGAAGGAACAGCACAGGTCGGCCAGGGAGATTAATAATGAAGCTTAAAATTAAAAATAAAATAAAACAATAATTTTTATATAAATTAATATCATTTTAAATTAAGACCTAAAAACAAAACTATTTAAATGACCTAACACTTTATATTAATATCTAAAACTTAATATATATATTAAAATTATAACAAAAACCTAATAACTATCTAACACTGAAATTTATATGACCTAATACTTTTTAGGGCTTAATCCAAATGAAACCTACAATTATATAACCTGAAAAAATTAATATTAAAATCCATAAAGATTAGTCTAAATAATAGAATTAATAATAATATTAGTATATTAATACTTATAAGCCTTTAAAATATATAATAGTATTAATATATAATAATATTAATATAATAACCTAATTTTTTTTATTAACTATCATGGAATTAAACTATTAATATGACTAATAAATATAATATATAGAATTAATATATAATATATATTAATATTATTATTATAATATATAGAATTAATATATAATAATATATTATTATTAATATTATACTATAATAGAATTAATATATAACATATATTAATATTATTAAAATATTCTATCAAAATCACATTACTATTTGCATAACCTAAGGATTATATAACTATATTTATAAAACTCAATCTATATAAAAACTTAATATTATATATCATAAAGACTCAATTAATATTAACATTCTTAGAACTTAATAAATAAAAACTTATAAAACCTCATCTAAATTCTAATACCTATATCACTATCTATATAAATTAAAGCTAATATAACCTAACAAATATCTAACTTATATAATAAAGCCTAAATTATACTAAAACCTATCATAAAGCCTAAGCTATAATAAAACATGAGAATTGAAAAGGGACAAGGAGGAAAAAACTAACCTGCTAGACGACTTACCTGGGGTTGGGCTGACGCTTCTTGATCTCACTGATCAAGGGAAGCCAGCTCCTGGTGATCTCCAAACCGCTGTCTCTGTTCAGATTACAAGGATGTTTCAAGATTTCGAGGGCTTCTCTGATTTTCCACTTCTGATACTGCTCTTCTCTTGCGATAACTGATGCGCTTTCTAGGCAGATGTGGTGTTTAGTCTTCGAGGAGTGCTCTGCCAATGCTGAGGTACGAGATCTTCCATTCCTAATGTCAGCACCATGTTCTTTCAGTCTTGTCTGGAGGGAGCGACCAGTTTCACCTATGTAGCTTTTCCCACATGAGCAGTCTATTTTATAAACTTGCCATCAGCATTGATAAATCCCTGTGGGCCATTATAGATGGCAGTACTGCACTAAAAGCAGAAAAGGAATGGCAAGCTGCGCAGACCAGACAGCTCAAGAAGCTAACCAAACTTCTAAATTCTCAGGTTAAACACTCAGATTCGATCAATGAAATAGGTTCGGACAGCCCTGGTTCAAAACCTGGTAACTTCGCAGAGAAGAGGCATTTAATCTCGGACAGCGCTGGTTCATATTCTGGTAATTGCGCGGTTGACCCCAATATCAGCCCGAACCTGCACTCAAATAACATCAGCGTTAGTTGTCTTGATAAAGCGGTTGAAGGAAACAGCGGATGTAAATTTGATTCAGATAATAATATCATGAAAACCAGTAGCGCAAGAGCATTAACGGTTTGCGGAGGTAAAACCAAGTCGAATGATCCAGGAAACAACCATTTAGCTGTTAGCAGAAATGAAATCCGGTCGATTAATCAGAAAGCTAAGGTGAACGAAGGAGTATTAAATAACAATTTTATATCCCGTTCTACAAATCCGATTGCAAAGGCGGAATCCGTTAGCGCAGGGATATTAAGTAGCCCGAACCTGCACTCTAATAGCATCAACGTGAGTAAATTTGATAAAGCGTTTGTTTCAGGTAATAACGCAGGAACATTAACAGTTTGTGGAGGTAAAAATAATCCGGGTAACTACCATATGACTGTCAGCAAAAGTGAAACCCGGTCGATTAATCAGATAGCTAAGGTGAACGCAGGAGTATTAAGTAACAATTTTATATCCAGGTCTACAAATCCGATAGCAGAGGCGGAATCCGTTAGCGCAGGGAGCCCGAACCTGCACTCTAATAGCATCGGCGTAAGTAAAATTGATAAAACGTTTGATTTAGATAATAGCGCAGGAATATTATCAGTTTGCGGAGGTAAAAATAATCCGGGAAACCACCATATGACTGTCAACAGAAGTGAACTCCGGTCAATTCCGATAGCAAAGGTGGGAGCAGATATCGAAGGAGTATTAAATAACAATGATATATCCCAGTCGATTAATCCGATGGCTGAAGTGAAACCTGATAACGCAATTGGGATATTAAGCAGCAATTATATAACTGTTAGCCAAGGAGAATTCCTGTCGACTGATCCGAATAATAGCGCAGAAGTAGTAGCGGTCAGTTCTCAGATTCACTCAAGCGCTAGTGGTATCGACTTAATTGGATCTGTTGATAATGACAATAACAGAAAACAAAGCGATACCGCAGATTTAATAATATTAGGTAACAATGAAGTAGTGTTCGGAGAAGAGAACGACAATAGCAGAAATCGAAGTAATAACGCAAATTTGATAATATTAAGTAACAATAAAGAAATGTCCGGAAAAGATGCGCATAACAAAGAAAAATATTTCGATGAATATACGATGATGCCAGAATTAATCACTAAAAATAACAATTTTATTCAGAATGTTGTGAAAAGCAATGGGCTGAGCAAGGATGGCAAGGATGTTGGCAAAATCACATATGGACCAACATTAAGAAGAAAAGTTGTTAACATGTCTTCCGAGGCTCTTGACCAGGTAGCCATTAATGTTCTCAGCAAGGGGATGGGGTTTGCAATGGCCCCTAAAAACCTCCCCATAGAAAAGATGATTTGTAGCATTGAAGATGGTATTAGCAACCTCTCTCTTGAAGACAAAGAAGCATTAAGGCAAGAGTTTTCTCTCATCATGAGAAAGGCCAAGGCTCCCAAAAGCAACTTGAGTAAGGAAGAGCAAAAGGCATTTAGCTCCTTGCGAAATAATGACAAGATAGTTATTCTTAAAGCAGATAAAGGAGGAGCAGCAGTTATCCTTGATAAAGTAGACTATGAAAAGAAAATGAAGGAGCACCTAAATTGCGGCAGTTATAAGAAGCTCGACAGCAATCCCATGGCCAAAATTATGAAGGATGTAAAGAAGATTATCTCAGATTCCAGCCTGGACGGAAAATTGAAGAAGAAATTAACACCCTCTTGCGAAACCATCCCTAGAATCTATGGATTACCCAAGATCCATAAAGAGGGGGTCCCCCTTAGACCAATAGTTAATACCATTGGCTCCCCAACCTATGAGCTTGCCAAATATGTCGCCAAGATTCTAAAACCCCTGGTTGGAAACACTGACTCCTTCATTAAAGACTCACATGACTTTGTGAATCTTATTAAGAATGAAAGAATGGAAAAAGATGACATCCTGGTGAGCTTTGACGTGGTCTCCTTATTCACAAAGATTCCTCTTGATGAAGCCATTCAGGTTATAAGAAGTGTCACCGATCCAGAGACCGCAAAACTAGCTGAAGTCTGCTTAAGGTCTACTGTATTCACATTCCAAGGAGAATTCTATGAACAGACATCTGGTGTAGCAATGGGATCACCCCTCTCGCCGGTTGTAGCTAACTTATACATGGAATATTTTGAGAAGAAGGCCTTGAACTCTTATCCTTTAAAACCAGCTTGGTGGAAGCGTTTTGTCGATGACACGAATATAAAATGGACCCATGGTAGAGCAGAACTCGACATGTTCTTCAATCACCTTAACTCCATCTCCCCTGATATAAAATTCACAATGGAGCTTGAAGAAAATTGGAGCATTCCTTTCTTGGACATTCTCATCATCAGAAAAGATGATGGCTCTTTGGGCCATAAGGTTTTCAGAAAGGCAACTCACACAGAGAGTTACCTTCATGCGGACTCCCACCATCACCCAGCACAAAAGCTTGGCGTCCTGAACACTCTTGCCATTAGAGCCCTCCGAATCTCTGACCAAGAGCATATAATCGAAGAAAAGAAGCATTTAGTTTCAACTTTCAAAAATTTGGGCTACAAGGATCATGAGATTAAAAAAGCCATAAAGAAAGCTGAATTAAGGTTGTCATCTCCCATACCTAAAGAGCAAGATCAACCTCAAGGTGGTAAGGTTTTTCTACCTTATATCCAAGGAGTCACAGATAAAATGGCAAAAATCCTAAGAAAGAAAAACATTGTTACTCAATTCTCAGCTCCCGGTACCATCAGACAAAGTTTAAAGTCTGTTAAGGATGATATTGACAAGCAGCAACTCAAAGGAGTTTATAAAATAGACTGCTCATGTGGGAAAAGCTACATAGGTGAAACTGGTCGCTCCCTCCAGACAAAACTGAAAGAACATGGTGCTGACATTAGGAATGGAAGATTTCGTACCTCAGCATTGGCAGAGCACTCCTCGAAGACTAAACACCACATCTGCCTAGAAAGCGCATCAGTTATCGCAAGAGAAGAGCAGTATCAGAAGCGGAAAATCAGAGAAGCCCTCGAAATCTTGAAACATCCTTGTAATCTGAACAGAGACAGCGGTTTGGAGATCAGCGGGAGCTGGCTTCCCCTGATCAGTGAGATCAAGAAGCGTCAGCCCAACCCCAGGTAAGTCGTCTAGCAGGTTAGTTTTTTCCTCCTTGTCCCTTTTCAATTCTCATGTTTTATTATAGCTTAGGCTTTATGATAGGTTTTAGTATAATTTAGGCTTTATTATATAAGTTAGATATTTGTTAGATTATATTAGCTTTAATTTATATAGATAGTGATATAGGTATTAGAATTTAGATGAGGTTTTATAAGTTTTTATTTATTAAGTTCTAAGAATGTTAATATTAATTGAGTCTTTATGATATATAATATTAAGTTTTTATATAGATTGAGTTTTATAAATATAGTTATATAATCCTTAGGTTATGCAAATAGTAATGTGATTTTGATATGGAATATTTTAATAATATTAATATATATTATATATAATTCTATTATATTATAATAATATATTATAATATATTATATATTAATTCATTATATTATTTTATTATTCTTTATAGAATATTAATAGTTTAATTCCATGATAGTTTAATTTAAAAAAATTAAGGGTATAATATTATTAATATTATTATATATTAATACTATTATATATTTTAAAGGCTTATAAGTATTAATATACTAATATTATTATTAATTCTATTATTTAGACTAATCTTTATGGATTTTAATATTAATTTTTTCAGGTTATATAATTGTAGGTTTCATTTGGATTAAGCCCTAAAAAGTATTAGGTCATATAAATTTCAGTGTTAGATAGTTATTAGGTTTTTGTTATTAATTTTAATATATATATTAAGTTTTTAGATATTAATATAAGTGTTAGGTTATTTAAATGGTTTTGTCTTAATTTAAATGATATTAATTTATAAAAATTAATGTTTTTATTTTTATTTTTAATTTTAAGCTTCATTATTAATCTCCCTGGCCGACCTGTGCTGTTCCTTCATTATTCTTTCCCTCTTGAGTATTTATCTCCTCCTTCTGGCTCTCCTTTTATCATCTTTATCATCTTTCTCTTTACCCTGATGATGGATCCCATTTGGGATTCGAAACGTTGGTGTAAAAATTCTCTTACTGTGGATTCTCCGACCATAAATTCAAAAAGCACAAACCACAGATCTCTGAAATCCAAAGAGATAGATCTTATAAGAGGTATATTATTTTCTTGACTTTCAACCACAATCTTCTCCTTCCTAAGTGATTTTTTAGGATCACAAACAACCACAGGGGGATTTGGATCAAGATTCTACCTGGTATACCTCCTAGAAGCCAAATCTTCTCATCTAAATTTGCATGCAGCTAATTTCAATAACAATCAAAACAACTATGAAAATTTCAGCCTATGGTGTAATTATGAAAATAAACAATTCCTCGGGAAAATTAGACCTTTCAATCCTTGACAACAGCACCAATATGTTAGCACTCCATGATTTCCTTTTACGATGAAGGGAAAAGGATCACAGAGGTAACCACATACCTCTTTTGGTTGATAGACTCGTCTTCTTCAACCTGAGGGGCTCTCTCATTGAGAAAACTCAGAGATAAAGACTTTGAAAAACAAACTTCAGTAGAGACCAAATCTGGAAATTGTTTAATTTTTTTGATTTGGGGGTGGTAGAGGATTCTAAGAAAACTAATGCGTGTGATCATGACGTCCCTGGTCCATTGTGCCTATGCATTTGCCAACTAGTTTTATATACAGAGGCTTGGCTAGTACAATTTCGAAATAAGAAGACAATTTGTAGTTTAGCAGAATAAGAACATCAAGGCACTCATCTAGAATGGCAGAACAAATGGAATTTCACTACTGCAACTTAGATGAATGAATATCAAGAGGAAAAAGACAAAGCATTCAAAGGTATAAACATTCCATTTGCAACTAAAATATTTCGGAGCATCTAGACAAGAGAATTTTAAATGAATTCAAGCATAGCTATTCCATACACCTTTAAAGCAGATTAAGAAGACAACATAAAGGAAATTACACTTAAACTAAAGGATAACGATTTCGAAACATTCATACCACAATAATCTCTGCAATAATTGGAACCTCTTCGGCATCAAAGCATACTCATTAATACAGCTCACAACATAATACTACAATAGCTCCCACCAATATTGAAACCAACAACAACCTCTTTGATATGTATTAACCAGTTTAAATAGACCATAAACAAAATATGATAAATGTCTAGATTCACTGCATGTTTGATCCAACATTGGATCAAAACAAAACTTAAAAAGAAGAAAGCTTTTTGCTGTTCCAAGTCCTTTTCCTCTTTTGATCAAAAACAAAAAACATAAAGCATGATGACTTCATCTAAATATAAAAAACTAAATGTCTAAGTAAAACAAGTTTATCTTCGAAGACCATATCTTCATGAACCAAATCAAATAGTAAAAGTAGGGACAACTGGACGCTGATTGAGCAGCGACTGGGCAATGATTATGTCGGGGCTTTTTCCTTTCAAAATTGACACGTTGTTGGTTGCTGAAGATCTGAGTTGGTTGTCACATCTGCTCCATGTTCATAGCTTCAAACCTTGACAAGTGGCTTCCTCCCAATATGCGTGCAAGTGTATAGACAGGGTCTGCGTAGCGACTGTGTAGCAACTGCGTAGTGCATTTTTCAAAACTGTCTTTTAAATGCCTTCTAGTCTTTACAAAACACCATCATGCTAGTATAAGCCACTCCAAACATCATAACCACATCATTACATCGACCAAACAACATCTGCAACTTGAATTTTGAAACAAAAATTTAGGCTTCAGTGAAGGACCCTTTACCTCCTCTTCCCTTTGCTAGAGGTCTTGCTAGTGGAAGCTTTGGTCTTTGAAGCTTGAGGTGTGAAGTCAATTTGCTAAGTGGGTAGTGGCAGGGGAGGGTTTATTTCAGTCATATCCTTAGACTTCAGCTTTTGCACTCTTCTAGGTGAAGGTGCTTTGGCTGCCTCCTTATACTTTTTAACCAATCCCCATGCCTTGTCCAAACTCTTTTTCATGCTCCTCAACTTTGCATTCAGTACTAGGTTCCTGACATAGAGGTTTTTACATGTCTCCTCACTGGAATGGACCATTTTACAAAATGTTTACCTCTGTCAAGGGCCTTGGATTAATGGGGTTGCGACAAAGGATTACGGGAGTGGATGGATCTGTGGGAGCACGAGGGGGTCGTAGTCATGCCCAGACTAGCATAATTTCTACACGTTGACATCACTTTAAGATTAGTACGAGGCCATGGAGCTACAGGGCAGAGCAGTTGGGTCACAGACTTAGGAGAGAGGGTTCCCATTAGGGAAGGACATCCAGGTATTTTGTTGGGACTCAGTTTGGCAACAGGCATGATACCTCTCGGGGACTTCCCTAGATGGGATAACACTTCACATGGGTGGTCTTATGACTAGTGGGATGTGCTTGGTCTCCACAGATTCTACGCCATCAAGTTCCAAGA
Organism: Pinus taeda; assembly: GCA_000404065.3. Lineage (NCBI taxonomy): Eukaryota > Viridiplantae > Streptophyta > Pinopsida > Pinales > Pinaceae > Pinus > Pinus taeda. The sequence continues at coordinate 44,695 of APFE030852661.1, forward strand.
GGGGATGATACAATATGAGTACTATGGGCAGTTGACCATGGTCAGAGTGGCGCAGTGTCAACATGGTGGTATCCTTTTGAGATTAGCCTGGGACCCTGGCATCATAGTACTTGACAGTTCAACTACCTTTGGGAGTGAGTTGGGTTTGACAGGGGGAGATCATTCTGACCTTCCATTGGATTTTAGTGATTCTTTATTAGCATGGAGGACTTCACCGACATGGAGGGATGACCAACAGGGGGAGTTTAGGGGAAGCTCGTGTGGGCAAGGATTTATCTCCACGGGGGTTGGATTGTATCTTTGGGTGCCTACCCTTCGAGTACATGAGATAGATTACTCAATAGAAAAGTTGCACATGGAGACAAACATGGCTTTATATGATCGTGTTGCTTTCTTTATTAATGGTATGCAGAGGGCTTCAGGTGCCTATACCAGTTTGGACAGTGAGTGGAGAAACGTGTGCTTCACGTTGACCAGGGCGACTTGGGGTCCTAGTATCGAGGGAATCCTTCATGACATGATAGTGTTGGGGACAGGGATGACTCAGTGGCACATTTGGGACCCCGGTATCGTTTGTAGTAGCCATTTGGGTAAGCTGATAGAGGGGCGCTTGTTCAAGCATTACTTGAGGACAAGCAATTTTTGGTGGGGAGGACTGTCATGTCCTCAATTAATAATTTTGCTCAAGAATTCTCAATTTTGCAATTTTTGGTAGTTAATAAAATATTTGGCATATAAACTTAGGAAAAGTGGGTGAAAAAGGAAAATTTATGAAGGTGCAACCCCCAAACATTAGAAAAGCCAAGAAGTTCGATGGGAAGTGGAGAGTGGGGGCCACTTAAGGGAATACACATCCCTTGGAGGAATTCGAATTGGGTGAGAGAAGGAATTTCATGGGTGGAGCTCGCAAGGAGCATGAGGGATGGCTAGTTATAAATTGGAGGTGAGGCTCTCATTTTAGGAGCCTTTTGACAATTTGAAAACTCATTGTTGTGTTGGTTGTTCAGCGAGGCTACAACGTGCTGCTTAGCACAAGAGCTTCCCAATGAGTGAATCTCACCCTTTCTTCAGTGGACCTCGAGTTCCACCCTAGGAAGGTCTTCCTTTTCATTTGGAGACAGAGAGAGACATATCCTATAGGGAACCACGTTTTCTTGGTTCAACAAGAATGCAATAGAGAAAGCCACACAGTCTTGGAGGATCAAGGGTGTTGGGAATTGGGTGTGAAGTTTTGCCGAAGTATTTCTTGACCAATTTCTAGCCTAGAGGAGTGAATCTTCAGCAAGAGAGGGATCATAACACTCAGAACGATTTTTGTGCTCAAAGGACTGCATCATCCCCTACTGGACTGCACAATCATTGGTGTGGGTTGTCCGGAGGGAGTCTTGGTCGGAGGATTGAGGAGTTGGGTTGCTGGGATTTTGGTTGGAGGCTTATTCGAAGGGGATTTCTAGCATTTTGGGAGCAAGAAACAACAAACTCAGCTACAGGTGTAGATTTCTGGTTCTGGAGGAGGGCCAAGCTGTGGGAGGCCGAATTTGGAGGGTCAAAACAAGGTAAAACTCTTTCTGGGTTTTTGGCAAGGAGTCCACCCTTAATTTTACATAATTTTTTGGGCAGTTTTGAGGAGGTAAATCAGGGTCTAAAATCAACCAGCAGTCCAGAAACATAGGGCCAAGCTAATTGAGGCCAAATTTCTAGGGTCAAAACCATAGCAAACCCTTTCAGGGTTTTTCTAAGTTTTTGGTAAGGACTCGAGTCCTAGTTTTATAGAATTTTCTGGGTAGATTTGAGGGGTTGGATCAAGGTTCCAAGACAACCAGTAATGCTGAAAAACTGGGCCAACGCGAAATTTTGGAGGACGAATTTCTACAGGAGTTGGGCATTGACATATTGATCACTTGAGGCTTGTAGCTTGCCTTGTGCAAGCCCAGGTGCACTCTTTCTATTTCCTATTGTACTCCAGCAACTGAATATTAATAAAAATTGCCCATTTTGGTGTTGAAGAGGATTTTTTGTCTTATGGATGTTTACTGATGTTTTTCGGTGTTATATTTATTGCATGTTTTTGGTTATTCACTGTTAATTTCCTATTAGGAACATTACAAAAACTGAGTCCCTTTCCATAAGAAATTGTTGAAGAAAGCTGAGACAGAATTACAAGATAGTTTAGGAGCTGCAAGTACTGACAATTGATATGTGGGTATGGCTTGTAAAACATATTTCAATAGAACAAGACAACCAAACATGTTTAAATCTCTAAAATAAAAACCCTCCAATTTAGATGAGAGCTTCTGAATAATTTCTTGCCAACAAGACATTCTGAGAGATGACATCGTCATGGGAACCCCTAAATATTTTATCGATAGGCGCCCCACCTGGAAACCAAGAGTCCTGGGTAGGAAAGATTGGACATCCGAATGTGAATTAAAGAAGAATATGTTATTTTTTTCCTTAATAATCAAGGTGCCTGAAGCTTCCATAACTTTCTCTAGGATGGATTTTGATTTCTTGACTTCACTCAAAGAGACTTTGCAAAACAAGAATATGTCATCTACAAATTGTTGATAGTTGATTGGCAAATCCTCCCCACATTGCTGAAGCCCTTGAAGTGTGCCATGTGTGGAGGTGACTTTCAGGGGTTGGCCAAGTCCTTCTACAACCTTGACGAAAAGAAATGGAGATATGGGGTCTCCTTGGCGCAGACCACAGGAGGGATTGAAAGTCATAGAAGGTGAACCATTAAGCAAGACAAAGTAGAATGAATCAAGGTAATCCATTGTGGGGAAAATCCGAAAGCATTAAGAACACTAATGAGGTAATCCCAATTCAATCTATCATAGGCTTTTGATAAGTCAAGTTTGATCATCATTCCAGGAGCTTTAAACTTCCTCAGAGAGTGGATAATCTGAAGAGCTATTGGAAGAAACCCATTGGGATCTTCAGATTTGCTAGATTTCGGGATCAAAGTAAGAAAATTGAATTTAAACTTGACCATACCTTTTGAGTGCATCGAGATTCTTCAACTAGAGCATGAACCTTGACTCCTATAAACTTCCAGTCGTAGATTTGTCTGGGCCTGGAGTTTTGTTTCTCGGCATTGCCATGACCACCTCTTCAACGTTAGAATATGATATCTCTCACATAAGGGCTTTGTTCTGATCTTGATTAATCATTAGGGGAATTTTGAGGTCTAAAATGGGCCTTCTAAGGAAATTATAAAATAATAGTGGAAATAATAAAATAAGATTAGATTACATCATCAAATTTTAGAGGGAAAAAAGAAAAAACTAATTTTTCAACTCATATTTTCAATTTATCTCCCTATGGGTTTACTCAAATTTGAAATGAAAACACTCATTGGATTCAGAATTTGATTCGTCGTCCAAGGAGTACCCATGTTGCATACTATCGATCGACCTTTCTACATGAAAAATAAGAAATACATGAAATAACGTGATTGCAATCGCATTTTTCATGTATTTTTAATTTTTTGTGTAGCATGATCCATCAGTAGTATGCAACATAGGTACTCCTAGGATGAGGAATTAAATTTTGCATCCAACGAGTATTCCCGCTCGAAATTTGAGTAAAACCTTAGGGAGATAAGTTGAAAATTTGAGTTGAAAGAATAGTTTTATTATTTTATTATTTTTTAATCTTTTTACTTTTTTATTCCAAAAATGGTGAATCATCCCCCATGGTTAACATCATCATCTTGAATCCTATTGGTTCTTATAAAGTTTATTTTGGTTGTATATTTTTCTTATGAGACCTATTCTAGACCTCAAAATTCCCCTAATGAAGACGTGGAATATGATTGGTAATGTGCCTAATAGCTTCACTTATGTCCTACACTGGCTCTGTAAGGTGATCTTGATAGTAATCCACAAGTTCTCTCTCCATATCCTCATACTGTAGTAGATGATGCCCATCTTTGGATTTAATGGAAAAATTGTTATGTTGCCTATGCTTAATCATGGATTTGTGAATTTTTTTGTATTCCATTCTCCTTCTCTCAGCGATTGAACTCTAGATTTCTAGTGTAAGAGTGTTTCCTCTTGTTTCACGCGTTCTTCAAGTCTATTGATCAATTGACTTTCCTCTTGAATAAGAGCATCCGATCTACCATTGAAGATGATTTGATGTACTTTTTCTTCTAGTTCCTATTTAGTTTCCATTATATAACTGAACTCCTTGTTCCAGTGTTTAATCCTTTTCTTGAATTCTTTTCATTTTAATTGGAAAGTGTGCATCTTATTCTTAAAGTGGATCTCAATCTCATCCCATTCTTTTCATTTTAATTGGAAAGTGTGCATCTTATTCTTACGGTGGATCTCAATCTCATCCCACCAGGTTTTTGCTGAATTGTAATTTTTTTTTAAATTAAAAAACCATTATTTAATAATTTATATTTTATTATTATTCATTATTATAACTCTATTTATTTAATTTTTTTCACGCATTCTTCTCCTTAGTCCAAGGAATATATCCTATACTTTGACCTTTTTAAAAACAAAACCATTTTTAAAATTTAAAGATGAATTTACCTTATCTATATACATATCAAAGATAACATGGAAAGTTACACAGATATACTAGCAACTATCTCTTAAGATAATCTATTTAGCGAGGGATTTGTCGAAAAATTGGGAGCATTTATTTGGAAACTTTACAGAAAAAGGCTGAAAAAACAGATGAAGAAGCAATCTATCCCATAAGCGAAATTGGGAGCATTTATTTTGAAACTTTACAAAAAAAAAGCTGAAAAAACAGATGAAGAAGCAATCTGTCCCATAAGCGATCTTTAGCATTATGGACGTTAAAATAATTTCCTTTTTTTCTATCATTTAAAAATAAATAAAACAATCATGTTTTTTGGATTTTTTTTTATACTTTTTAATTTTTTACGCATTCTTCTCGTTAGTCCAAAGAATATATCCCTTTTTAAAAACAAAACCATTTTTAAAATTTAAAGATGAATTTACATTATCTACATATATATTGTTTAAAAATAAATAAAGCAATCATGCTTTCTTTTGGACTTTTTTTTTTCACACCTGTTTTGGGTTTTACGTTGAAGATATTGGGAAAAAAACATAATACAACGAATTTCATAATTTTTTGCATGGAATGATGCGCGTGCCGGAGTGGGGAAGTGAGCCGAGCTTATCCATTAACCATCGCCACAGATCTTCAACCGCTGTTTCGACCAATCACAGCCAGGTGCTTTGCAATGGACCAATGCATGACTCCACGTTCCTTTTTGTCGGGATGCTAGCTGTTACTTTCCCCATTGACATGCAGGATTCTTCCTGGCACCTGTCTTTTACCTCTTCTGTCTTCGGAGCCAGCATCATCCTCTTTTGCACCATTTAATCTGTCTCTTGGCTCTGTTCTACGTTTTCCTGGCTGGCCAGACTATGTTTTTTGGCCAGTTGCGACGCTGAAGCTCTCGTTTTTGGTTCTGGTTCCAAGTATCTCTTGTGTTCCCGCTTGTTGCCGGTGTTCGTGCTCTCGCTTTCCCCTCGGCATGCGTCCGGTTAGAGGTCAGTAATACTATCTTCCTTATATGCTGTGTCCTATTTTCAGTACATAGGAATTTTGTTTCCAGTGCGTTGGATTTAGAATTATGGCGTAGTTATGGATTGTTGTGTTCGTCTCTCGTTTGTTTTTCTATAATACAGTGCCGATATGTAGCTTCTATTTTAGAACTGGTGCGGTTGTCATGGTTTAGTCTAAGATTGGCTCATGTACAGAACGAAATTTCCTTTCCTGGTCTTTTGTGGTAAGGATTGTCAATATCGAGCATGTTTTTAGCCTGTTTTTCTTCTTCTGGGTATCCTCATAATGTTCTCAGCAATCCTTCAAAAATTGAGGAAGTATTTTGTTATATTTACAAGCCATGCACAGACATAAGGTTTAGATTCGGAGATTGGTGGTGTATAGTCGAGGTATATTGTTGCTGTATAGTTTGTCAAGAACCCCCATCCACCTAGTTTCATCCTCTGTAGTCTCGGCTCTGGTATCCCTGGCGACCTCCCTGCTCGAAGCTCACTGATCCTACCTTTTCTGGGAACTTTGTCTGGATCGGAATTTTTTCCAGGACCGGATCCCTTTGCTTTTTCCTAATCGAATTTTTCAATATTTTCTTCGGGATTGGGGTGGATGTCCTTTTTCGTCTTGTCTTGTACTGGAGGATTTTTGAATTTCTAGGATCATCCCTTTTTGGTCAATTTGCTAGTGCAGTGTCATCATCCTCAGTTATTGCTTTCTGGCCCAGTTGTAGTCCTTATGGGCTCATGCTTGCCTTGTTTTCTGGAAGATCATCCCAGTGTGAACTTGGCGTCTTCTCGATTCTTCTAGCCGTATGTCCTTGTGTCAGCTTGATCACATCCTCATTCATTTCCTCCCTCCTGGCATTTATATTATCCAGGTTTTTTCTCTCAAGTGGTTAGTCAGTGAGCATTTAATTTCTTGTACTAATTGGATTTGGAAATCTAATCTTGATAAGTGCCCTGGCTGTTATTCCAAGGAGTAATTCACTTTGGAGGCGCATGGACGGTGGGTCCGATGCGTCGGCCACAGAGGCGCTGATTCAGGCCACTCTGATGGCTGAGAGGGCTTGGGCAAACGACACGATTTCCGGGGGGTGGCAAACAACCCTGGATGACATGGTCGTGAAACCGTCTCTGCATGGTGCTGATAGGGAGAAGGATGTTAGGTCTTCCCGGGGGAGAGCAAACTCTATACAGGAGGGAAAGGGGTCCCTCGAGCATTCGAACCGCTATAATAAATCCCCGGAATCCTGTCAAAACCACAGACCCTCCTTTTGCTATCAAGTTGGACAACATTCATCTCTTTGAAAGAATAGAAAGTTTACAGAACCTCACCTTGGTCGGTAGGTGGCACTTTTCGGAAATGAACGATGTCGAGATGAGGAAGTGGATTGCTGTCCATTGGAAACCAGTGATAGGATACACTCCCATTATCTCTAATCTCATGAAGGAGTGGTATTGCTTTCACTTCTTAAATGTCACTGATGTTGAAGCTATCCTTAAAGGTCCTTGGGTTTTTAAGAGGAGTTTCCTCGCTCTTTATAGATGGTATATCGAGTATGATCCGTTGAAAAACACTCCCGCTAATAACCTAATTTGGGTAAAACTCCCAAATCTCCCCCTGGAAATGTGGTCCAAGGAGATTCTCGAGGAGATAGGCAACTCAATTGGCAGATTTGTCTATGTAGATCCATGGTGTTTAGGTGAGAAAGATAAAAGAATTGCGTGGATTCTCATTGAGAAGACCTATAGGGGGGATATCCAGATCACATTGAGATAGCATGGAGAGGATTGAAAATCAATCAAAGACTGGACATTTGGGGCATCCCTTTCAGATGCGCCGCATGCCACAAAACAGGTCACCTCATTAAAAATTGTCCTCGGCATCTAGCCCCAAAATGCAGAGTTTTTCATCGTCAGGCGAGGTCAATTTTTTCTTCTGATAGCTTATCGGCGACTGATCTGTTGGATGAACAACATCCTAATAATCCGGCGGCCAATTCTTCCTCTTCCATGCGGGTATTATCTCAAGACTTCTCTCAGAATGCCGATGTTAGACCTGGTAGCCAGTTTAAGTTTGATCGCCCTATGATGAAGAGTCCCATAGCTTTTCTATGTGCACCCATTCCGGAAACGAGAGGTGACTCTGTCGTTCCTTCCTCTCCTCCCTTTCAACTTAAGGATCTCTCTTTGGGGTCTCTCCCCATTCCCATTTCGTCCTCCTCGCCGACTCCTGATAAAATCCTCTTGTCCTCTGAGAAGGGAAAAGAGCCGCTTGTGGCTGCCACTCCTGTTAACTCCCCTGTTTCGTCTCCAGCTAATTTGTGTGACAGCGATTTAGACTTTCTCCTTAGCAGAAAATCTCTCGAGTTGGAGCCATTAACCATCCATAAACCTTCAGAACATGTCTCTCCTTTCATTAGCCCGGATTCTGCTAAGAATATTACTGTGAGGAAGAAGACCACGGGGGGCAACAGACATTTTAGGGGGAGGTCTATTGTTACAGATAGCGGGGTGAGGAACCTATCTCTAGTCGATGTTCCCATTTATGATTTGACGAAATCTCAACCTCTTAGAGCAAGCGCGGCTGGAGAATCCTCCAAATGACAATCATTATATCTATGAATATTAGAGGTCTCAGTGCAGACCTAAAATTCTTAGCGCTAAAGGATATCTTCTACACAGCTTGACCGAAATTAATTTTAATTCAGGAAACTATGCACAGTAGACAGGCCTCCATTTCTTATTTTAGAAAAATGTTTCCAACATGGCATTTGGTAGCCTCTAAGGCTAATGGACTGTCCGGGGGGCTTGCAGCTCTTTGGGATCCCCAATGGATTTGTGCCAAAGCTTACAAGTGTTTCGCCAACATTGTGATCTCAGCTTATATCAGGGGAAAGGGCTTCCCCATTAATATTTTAAACACCTATGCGCCTTATAAGAATAGGATTCCTTTCTGGGAGAAGTTTTTTGCATCAGATCTTTTTGATATCAAATCTCTGATAATTGCAGGTGACTTAAATGTATCATTAAGCCCTGATGAATGCTGGGGATGTTGCAGAAAAATGGATCCGCTTGCTGACCGCATAAAGTTTGAACTTCTGAACAAAAACTTTGTCGACATCGCCCCATCGGAAATGAAGCCAACATGGGATAATGGCAGAGCAGAGAAGGCATATATTGCCAAGAGAATTGATTGGTTTATAGTGCATGTTAGCATTATAGACAAACTGGGTATGTCTTTTTCATCGGTTGGGAATGCTTTTGTCTCTGACCATAGGCCAATTTTTCTCAGTTGGCGGGAAAAGGGATACAGCAAGGGGTACCCTTTTAAATTCAATAGAACATGTTTAGAAGACCCAGCCTTTAATGATATCATTTCCAACGCTTGGAAGGATTTATCTACTAGAACAATGCTTCCCCTGATATTGACTTTTAGAGACAAGATGGCGGCTGTGAGAAAGCTGGTAAAAGAATGGCAAATTGAAAAAAGGAGAAAGGACAGATAGGCGATTCAGGATACTCAACAGGAGCTGGATAGCATTATAAAATCCATGGATGCTAACTATTGTCCTTTTAGCACGAAATGCCGGATAAGGGAGCTCGAAAGGAAAAAACACATTTTGCTGAAGCAGGAAGAATCTACATGGAGGCTTAAAAGCAGGGCCATATAGCTCAAAGAAGGGGACAGGAACACGAAGTTCTTTCATAAATTTGCAAATGCCAGATGTGAGAAAAATACCATTTGGAAGATCAGCGATGGAAATGGGGGTTTCTTTGTCTCTCAACAAGACATTTCAAGGGAAGCTGTTCGACATTTTAAGAGTCAATATTGTAGAGGGGAGGGAAGTGCTTTCTAGGACATTCTTTGGGGTATCGAATTGGTTCCTCAAATGTTCGATGATGAAAAGAACAAGTCCATGTTTTAGCCAGTTACAGAGAATGAACTGTATGGAGTCTTGAAGGCCTTTAAAAAGGACAAATTCCCAGGGCCGGACGGCTGGACAATTGAATTTTTTACCCATTTTTTTGATATCATTAAGCAGGATCTATTGAGGATGGTTGAAGCATCTAGAATGACTGTCAGTATTCACCACATTACTACAGCCACTTTGATTGCTCTAATTCCTAAAAAGATGGATGCGGATTCCTTTCATGATTTTAGACCGATCTCATTATGCAACATATCCTTTAAAATCATCTCAAAAATTATTGCGGAAAGAATAAAAGGAACTCTGGCTTCCTTCCTCACCAAGGATCAACATGCTTTTCTAAAAGGGTGGAACATTTTGGATGCCGTGGCCAATACACAGGAGTGCCTGTTCTCTATGATATCAAAAAATTTGGATGCGGCCATATTGAAAATTGACCTTCAGAAGGCCTACGATTGTTTAGACTGGGGGTTTATTAGATGTTTATTGGCGAAGATTGGAATGAGGCCTAATTCCATCCGGTGGATTATGGCGTGCATAGAAAATGTTAACTGTGCGGTTATTATCAATGGAATACCTTCCGCTTTTTTTCTTGCTGAAAGAGGGCTTCGACAAGGATGCCCCCTCTTGCCTCTCTTATTTATCTTGGCTATGAACTCACTCAGCATCCACATTAACAAAGCGGTTTCAGAAAACAGATGTAGGCTTGTCAAGATATGCGGGAGCAATTTCATATCGCACAATCTCTTTGTGGATGATGTGCTTTTATTTGCAATGCTCTGTAGGGCTTCGTGGATATGTTTAAATGATATTCTTGAAAGATTCCAAAGAGCCACGAGGCTTATAATTAACAAGTCGAAATCCACCCTCTTTCACAATGATTCCAACATGGATTTGGTGTTATGGATTGTGGCTTTGTTTGGTATAGAGACTAGATCGCTCAAGGATGGCCTTAAATATCTAGGCTTCCAGCTCAAAGCTAAAGGCTACTCCAAGAATGATTGGCATTGGTTAATAGAAAGATATTATAAAAAGTTTTCAGCATGGGAATATAGGAGTCTTTCTTTGGCAGGCATAATTATATTATCTCAAGCGGTTTTGTCGCAGATGGTTGTCTACTGGGCTCACTTGTCCTACCTCCTGCAAGCATCATTCATAAGATGAACAAGGTTTCGGCTAATTTTATCTAGGGCGGAAAGTCAGAACAACGGAAATTTCATCTTGCCAAAATGGATAGTATCTCTTTACCCAAGCGCCATGGTGGATGGGGACTAATGGATTTAAGGATCTTCGGCAAAGCGCTCCTATGTCGAATGCTATGGAGAGGTATCTATGGCGAAGGTCCTTGGAGTAACACTGTTAAATTGAAATACTTGAAAGGTAAACATCTGGAATTTTGGTTCAAATCAAGGTCGATTGGGACCAAGCACGGTTCTGCTATTTGGCTTAGTCTACGGAAGATTGAGCAGTACTTTTTAAAGAATCTGAAATGGAGGATTTATTCTGGCAGCATAATTCTAATTGGCATCGATCCCATTATGTGTGGTCACAGTGACATTTTCATTCCTGAGAATCTATTATATTTTTTTCACAGGAGTAGTATCTTTACATGGGATAATCTCATATCCGTCTGGCATGGCTCTACCCCTTTATGGAAGGATGCAAGCGATCTTTGCTTGCTGGATAATCTGGTTTTGTCTTGGAAATCTGTCACAGATGCGCTTGGTGGCCGTGGGATTCAACGCTTCGGGCTGGCTGATCACTTAATATGGTCCGTGCCAAATGCTCAACTGTCGGCTCGGGTTAGAGATATTTACTCTGACATGATCAATTCGAAGGTCTCTCTCTCACGTGAAAAGTTTCCTGTGGTCTTCTGGAAGGTGGGATGCCCCCTGAAAATTATCTACTTTGCGTGGCTGGTGTTCAACAACAAGAATTGGCGTGGGATAACTTAAGGAAAAAAAGCTGGCACGGACCAAGCAGATGTTCGACGTGCGAATTTGCCAAGGAGTCTAATTTCCACATGTTCTTCCAATGCAAATCCACTCGACAAATTTGGTATGATCTGGCTTATCTTTATGGTTTTCCTCACGTTGATTTTGTTTCTACCCATGCAGCATTCGAATGGTGGAGCAGGCTAAGAGATCCACGGCGATTCCTTATCTTAATTGTACTATGGTGCGCCTGGAAATGGAGGAACTCAAAAATTTTCGAAGACTCAAGGGAACCCCTTAATTCCATTCTGCAAAACATTATCGCCATCTATGACTCAGTTCCAAAAATACTGCCTAAAAGGAAGAATACAATCACGGAAAAAGAAGAATGCTGCCTCAACAGTTTCCCAAGTGCATTCTTTGCCGGAGTTGAACAACTAAACAATTGCGGTTGTGGAGTTCTCATTTGCATGGGCGAGAAGCTACAATTTCTTATGTCTTGGAATGGAGGATCAGGGTCTAATAGGATGGCTGAAGTTAGAGCTCTGGCAGGCGTTCTTGCTTTCTGTGTCTTCTTTGATATTCAGGCTATATCGATTTTTGGTCATTCCAAGCCGGTGATTGATCATTTTAGTGGGGCTGGTCGCGTTAGGAGCCCTCACATGGACGGTTGGCTGGACAAGACAACGTTCCTTTGGGGGCTCATGGGTGATTGCTCCATTCATCTTGTTGGTCATGATCAAAACCTTCGAGCGGACTGCCTTTCCAAGGACGGTCTGCTCCTTGAATCTGGAACATGGTCTATGGAAGTAAGGGTGGATGAGAACTCCTGTTTTGTACAGGATTTCTCTCTTCCTAATTACTAATTTTGTATGCCTCTATGGTTTATATTTCTGATTGGTTTTTTGGTCCCAACTTCTGCTGATGCTCTCTCAATGCCTCTTGTTTGTTCTGTTCAGTCATTCAGTTCTATGTGTCTTGATCTGGTTTTGATGCCGCATAATTGTCTCTTTATGGACCTATGAAGATGTATCTGCCCTCGCTGCTTCCATGGCTGCTTCACGGGCCACTTTTTGTATATTCCGATGTTTTTATATTGTCTCAATATAATACAATGATGCTTTTTCTCTCTGGAAAAAAACTTTTTGCATGGAATGCAACACTAATACATAGTATTTAAATTTAAATCAAGCATGTACACGCTTTGGGTGGTTGCAATTTTAAATTTTTGAACAGTAATGAAGCATCCCATATAAGAAATTTATTTGATGTTGACCCTTATAGATGTTGGTCAAATTTAATTGCAAATGTGCCAATTAATATAGGATATAGTTGACTCATTGCAAAGGAAGGAGAACTAGATCACATAGGTAATGAAACTTTATGACCGTAAAGTAGCGTCTGTAAATTGTTTAAAAAATATCATATCACTCCATTACGTCATTGTGGCACCGAAGATATATTTACAATCCCTGGTAAACCGCGATTATGGCTTCAATGGCCTACGTTTGTTTCATATATAATTAGCGATTTGCCAACAAATTCCTATTTTCCATAAGTTGTTTTTAAGCGGCCGGAAGCAAAATTTGTCCAAATTAAGCCTTGTGTCCTCATTAGGATGAACTTAGAAATGATTCCAGAAATTGCTAAGTCGAAGATTTGTTCTCGATGTCTACCGAACAGGCACATTGGCAGTGCAGGACTAAGTGGAGAAATTCCATCCACTTTCAGAAAACTACAAAATTTGGAAACTCTGTGAGTTTTTGTTGCTTTTATTCTTGACATTGTCAGTGAGTTGTTCTTTCCTTTCTTTTTCCATATACGGAACACCAAATGAATTCCGTACATTGGAAAATTGTTCTGCAGTACATATTAAGATGAACATGTTTGGATAACGTTTCTTTGGCTTTGGAATGTAGATGGGCATCTGACAATCTATTTACGGGAAGAATACCAGACTTTATTGGAAGTTGGAAGAACTTAGTTGCCTTGTATGTATCTGACCTCCATTACTTGTAAATATGTATTGTATATGTCAGTTAACGTGTATACTCAAGTTCATACCATCATTTATTTTGTCTCTGTGCATGATAGTTGGGTTTCGTTCAATTTAATGCTCATCGCTAGCAACATGCAAAATGCCTATACTTAGCGGTGTAACCATTGTTTCTCCAGGACTGATATTGTAAACACCTAAAAGTTATCAGTTACATGCCGACGAGATTTCTGGAGGAGTTTCTCCACACATAGATACTGGAGAAGAAAAAAGAATTAGCGAGTGTGTTTAGATTCCAAATTAAGTTCTTCAGATGAGACGTCCTTCCAAAGAAGTCCCCTTCTGCTCTCCTTGGTCCTCACAGTTGGTTTATCTGTGTTTCCTCTATAATGTTCTTAAAACAGCCCCCCACTGCAAATCTTAATCACAGAGAGACCTCCATCGTGACGTTTCTTGATTGATCCTATCTACACATATCTTCAAACTTATTTCAAAACAAGAGACGTTTGAAAATCTATAATCTGAGTTCCTCAAGAATAGCTTTGAGGTGTTGGCAATAGCATCACCACCATTTTTAATTAACTTGTTTCATGTAGATTTCTTTCCAGGTGGTCCTCATTTTCTTCATCTATCTTCAAGGCTTGTGACCACCGTAATGAGGCCATCATGTTATTAAAAATTAAAAGTGACGAGAATTTATAGTCTTATTAAGAGATTTTAAGCGGGAAAAGGGTGATTGATGAGTATTGTATTAAGAGAATTTTGAGTGTATTTTATAGGTTAATATTAAAACGAAGTGTGATTGATGAGTACTGTATTAAGAGAAGTTTGAGTGTATTAGCTTAATATTAAAATTTAAAACGATTGTAGTGCCGATGTATGTAAGTATATAGTTCAATATAATATCTCAACATGAGTGAAATAATAACTATTTACTAATTTTTGTAACACTATAAAAATAAAATCATGCTAATAAGGAGAATTTGTTTCACATATTTGTAATGTTTTTATTAATTCGCAATATAAAATACTAAGCAAAGTGACACTCTTTTAGAAATTCACCATTCCTCTTATGAAACTCATTTTGGCATTCAAAATATGCTACATCACCTATGTTGGGTCAAGTAGAAGACCACATTTGGAAGTACTCACTTTGCAGCCAGCTAAGTTATTTAACATAGAGCTTGTACTAAACTGACATTCGCTTGTGCCGTTTAGACCATGGAATCAATCTTCATGGATTTCATAAACGGTTTGCTTGTTACTTAGAAGATGCATGACCGTAATTTTATGCAGGTTTGCATATTTTTAAAATGGAAGTTAATAATTGCAATGTCTTTAGATGTTCCAAAAGGAATAAATTTTATGAAACAGATTCTGTCCATCTTCACTTGGAAGTAATTCTTTCATGTGTCTTACAATTGTGTAACAGGTTGTGATTATGAGTTCCTAGGTGTTAATCTAGAAATTGTGGTTTTCCTATGTGTAGTTGAGTCTTGTTCATGTCATAGATCCACCTTCTTTTGATCTTATCTTCTAGAAGTTAGTGATCTATTCATATATAAATGTAACCATTGCTTGATCAATAAGATGTGGTGTGTGAATTGTGTTTTGTGTGAACAATGTTCTCTCCATTTTTATAAGTTGGCCTATTCTGGCCACGAGAGTTTCACTCAATGAATCTCTAACATATCACCTGTGTTCATGGCATACTAAACAATACCCCTACTTTGACTACATATTGGAAAATACCTCTAAAAATCACATTATTTAACCCCCTACCAATACGAACCCAATACACTTTCCCAATTTAAAAAACCCTACTTTCACTAGATATGGTAGGTATCCATTTTTTCATTAACATTTTGTACACCCCTTAATACTTTTTCATTAACTTTGAGCTCCATTTTTTATACGTGGCAATATAAAAACCCTTTACCCCCTAATATATGCTCAATATATTATGCCATTTTTTCTTCAATATATATCCCCCAATATGAATGTTCATGGTATGGTATTGCTTCTCCGGTGAATCCCCCGTGGTTCTGGCTTAACTACCTCACGATAGAACGAGGAAGATGCGAGAGCCTTAAAGTTTCAATGCTGCTGTAGATTAGGTTAAGTGTAGGAGAGGGATTGTTAGTGTGTGTTTTTTTTAGTGTGTGAGATTTCAGTGTTCTTGTGTGTTTGGTTCCGTAGATTTGTGAGTTGTGCAAATGTTGTGGGTATGGGTGGACTGAAAATGATTACAGTGAAAGATCAGTGTTGGAGGCAACATCGATTTGCATCTGTGCAAGAATTCTTTCTGTACATGGACAACTGAGCCCAAGAAATACGAAAAGCAATAGATCCAAAGAACCTCCATGGTTGTCTAGAGCATATCTACTGCCCAATAATATTGTAGCAAATCCATTCAGAGTTGCATTTCTTTATGTCCTGGTGATTCATTTATTTATGTGTTCTCTTCAACATGAAGGTATCGAACAAAATTATGTATTTTCATGGAAAAATATTAGCGTCGTAGAAGGCATGTTGATGGATGTTGGTACTAACCCTAGAGCGCCCAAATATCTTTGAAAGTTTTTAGTTGGGGTTTGTTCTAGATATAGATCAACAGGAAGCCTGTTCGAATTGCAGATCTGGTTGTTTTTTGATTAGTTTAAAATTAGGGCCATGATGTCTATATTATGGCTTATGCTGTTCCCAGCCAAAGAGTATAAAATTGTGGTCGTAGGTTTCAATAATGTCGATGATTTTGTATAAGTTACAACATGCAGAAAGTTATCAAGTGAAGGTGATCTTCTCAAATTGTGAGATTTGAGTGTCGTGGCATGCTATAGATTGCATTGTAGACAATCACAAGAGGCACCCAAAAGCAATGGACAACCTTTGTTGTGGGTTCTCTAGTTCGATATCGCAGATGGTCGTACTGTGGTTTTACTTGATGTCTTTGAAGGATCAATTTGTCTTCAAGATGAGACTTTCAACAAACTATAAGTAGAATGTGTGCAACTTGTATAATATTTTAATATTTATTTTTTGGGTTTGTGAAATATGAAGAACAAATTTAATATAACAAAGTAGCATAATTAAGTCGGTAGTTCTGGAAGCCTCGTGAACACAATGCTAATTTAATTATGACTACAGTTTGTTATAAGTCGGAAGCCTTGGTTATAGGTTATTTTTGTGTGTCTATGAAGAAGGGATGATAGTTCTTGATATAAGTTGGAAGTCCCAATTTCAAGAACATCAGTTCTTATGTTTGTGTGTTTAAGAGGTCAAGTTGTATGATTGTCTTCTAAATACATTCAGTTTCCAGATTGCCTTCCTAGAAACTGACGGATAACCAAAAGCTAAGTGTTAGAAAGATGGGGGTATATCCATAGAATGATTCAATTACTTGACAAATTTTCTTATGGAAGCCCCAACAAGCCGAGTATTTCAATATTTCCAATTCTACAAGTACATCAATGATGGTCAGAAGCAATTATATTTTAAATGGGTCAAGTGGTAGCTCGATGATGGTGGTTGAAGAAAGAGCATTGTCTATGAGATTCTAGAGTGGGTGAAGTGCTAATGAAGACTAACCAAACAAAGATCAATATTATTATTGTAGTTTGTGATTTTAGTGTTTGTCATGTAAACATTAAGGGAGAGACTTGGAATTAATGCTTCCATGCATCTTACAACCGTGTGATAGGTTGTGATTGTGAGTTCCAAGGTGTTAATATAGAATTTGTGGTTTTCCTATATGTAGCTGAGTCATGTCTATGTCATAGATCCACCTTCTTCAAATCTTATCTTCTAGAAGTCAGTGATCTATTCATATCTATCTATCTATCTATATATATATATATAACCATTGCTTCATCAATAATATGTGGTGAGTGAATTGTGTTTTCTGTGAACAATGCTCTCTCTCCATTTTTCTAAGTTCTTCCAAGTCCCAAATTTCATAAAATTACACGATAATAAAAGTATTAAAGTACAACATTAAGCATGGTGATAATTTATTACAAATATTACATATACTTGGTTGTATTTTAGTTAGACTAGTAGAATTGAGTCATGCATGACAACCTGGTTATTATCACCAAGAGGGCACTCCACAAGTGGATTCATGAGTTTTACTTATCTCCAATTGCATGAGAGAGTTAATTGATGACTGCATGGTGTGTTAACTAGGATTAGGTCTCAGTCTTTTTTCATTGCATGTCCACATCTTTCTAGATTCACTACTATGGCACAATAGTTTCAGCCTTGTAGAGTATATTGTATGTAATTTATATTTTTCAATTTTTTTTGGTGAATAGAATTCATTTTATTCTCTCCCAATTTTATTTCTTCTTTCCTACTTGCAAGTTTTGTACATTGTTTTCTAGCTATCCACTATGTTCAAATTCAACTACAATTTCAATGGTATCAAAGCCTACATGAGTTAGGAAGAAAGAGCAAAAACAATCCTTTTGTAGGGCCTCAAAATTGTAGCTATCACAAAGAATGAAGTTTCCACCTCCCACAATTCAATTGCCATACAACTATTTCAAATGGAAGCCAAAGATTCTACTTTATCTTAGAAGTAGAGACTTGCATACAATAGCAATGGAAATCAAGATTGAAGCAAATTCCATGGTTGGAAATAAAAATATTTCAACTACGTGGTCGATTCCTTTAGTCTCTAATGCTTATCAATTTCTCCAGAATTATTGTTTCATGTCAAAGCATGCACCACTCCAAATGAAGTTTGGACCACTTTGGAGACTCTTTGGGAAACAAGATGAGATGTGGGGCCACATCCTTGAAAATCAGCTCATCTATCACCTTAACTCATTAGATCCGAGCAATTTCAAAAACATTCAACATTTCTTCACAAGTTTCAAAGCCTTGTTACTCTAGTTGAAAGGATGTTGAATCAATAAATCCAACCAAGAAAGCTAATTAATTCTTGCCATTAGTCAAATTTGGGTCAACGGTATGTTGCATTTGTCTCCACTTTTCATAGTCAGGATTGCAATAGGAGCAACTTGGAAGATGCCCACATTCAAATTCTTTTATTGAGTGCCTCATACATGAGTAGCTATCAAACCAGATTTGTGCCCCTGGCCTCTTGTGTCCCGAATCGAGCAAATCAGACACGATTCGGTCAAATTCATGTCCTTCCGATCATGTCCGATCAAGACATGATCGTGTTCGGGGTGTGTCCCAATTCTGGGACAGGAATCCTAGAATTACACTTCCACGCGACGTTAAAAGGCCAATTTGGCCATTCTATTATCACATTAACCTTTCTTCTTGGTTGTGGGTTTGATGTGGGTGTGTAAGAGCAAAGAGCAAAGGGTGTGGGAGCATTTTCAAGGAGATTCAAGCAACAGGTAAGTGCATTTTCTCTCTATTTTTTTGCATTTTTATTACAACATTTCTTTTACAAGTTTGTGCATTTCTTGTTTATTTTTTTACAGCATTCATGGCTCAATCAAGGGAAGCAAAGAAGGGGAAAAGGAAGGGGAAGAATGTCCCCATTGGAGATGCCCCTCCTGTTTCAATTTCGTCAAGGTCTTCTGCAAATGTTTCCTCTATTGCAAGTGGGGTTGTAACGTCAGCTTCAAATGTTGAGGTAAGACAACATCCTCAAGATAACAAATATCCCTTGTGGAAATATGTCACAAGAGAGCAAGGACCAGGCAACAAGATGAAGGGAGGAGGCAATGTTGCTTGGAAATCCAGCTATTGCAACACTAATTTCATGAGCACAAATTACCGTGTGAAAGCTCATTTGTTGGCTTTACCAAGTTGTGGAATTGCAACTTGTACAAAGGTTCCTTTACCAAAGAGGCAAGAAATGGAAAGAGAGGTCAATGTTGGTATGGAAAATGTGGCAACAAAATCTAAAAAAAACAAGAATGATTACCCCCTTCCATTCTTGAGGAAAAGCAACAACAAATTCCCATTTGAGAGTTCTGGTGGGGGACAAGAAGCAAAAAGAAAGGCAATTTCACTTGGTCCAATGGACAAGATTTTTCAGAAAGAAAAACGAGAAGAGTTTGATTTCACCATTGCTTTTTTTTTCTATCAGAACTTCATATCCTTTAATGTTACATGCTCACCTCTATTTATTGAGATGTGTCGAGCTCTAACTCAAGGGGCTCCATCAAGGTATGTGCCTCTTGGGTCAGAGAAGATTAGAACCATATTGTTGACAAAGGCAAAAAAAGAGGTAGACACAATGCTTGAGCCTAATAAATTAGCATGGCCAACATCTGGGGCTAGCATTATTTCTGATGGATGGACAGATGCAGAACAACAACCACTCGTCAACTTCATGGTGTCTTCCTTGAATGGACCAGTTTTCTTGAAATCAGTGGATGCACTTGGACAATACAATGATGCACAATATATGTGTGAGTTGTTTATTAAAGTTATTGAAGATGTAGGTTTTGATTCTTGTATGCAAATCATTACAAATAATGCACCTGTTTGCAGGGCTGCTGGCATGATTGTGGAAGCTAAATATCGACAAGTGTTTTGGATACCTTGCATTGTCCATTCATTGAAATTAGCACTTAAATCTATTGCTTCCGATGTGCTTTGGATTGGAAGCATTATTGAGGATGCACGGCATATCTGCAACTTTGTACAAAATCATACAAATGTCCTCACTATCTACAAGGAGTACACCAATCTATCATTGTTGAAGATTGTGAATACACACTTTGCCTCTTCATTCATCATGTTGAAAAGGTTGAGGGAGGTCAAGACCGCTCTTGCGGCCATGATTATTTCAAAGTTTTGGTCGTTTTGGAGAAAGACAGACTAAGAAGCCTCTAAAAGAGTAAAGGACACAATGTTAGATGATGCTTGGTGGGAGAGGGTAGATCTACTTATTCAGATCATGGACCCTATCATTTCTTTGCTTCAATTTGCAGATATATACCAACCCATCCTAGGAGAGGTTTATGAGGGATGGGATTCCATGATTGAGTCTGTGAGGAGAATTATTTTACAGAGTGAGTGCCCTGAGTATGAGACATCATCATAGGCCATTTTCACCACCATACATGATATTTTTGTCAGCAGATGGGACAAGAATTTCACACCTTTACATTGTTTGGCTCACTCATTGAACCCAAAATACTACAACCATGAGTGGCTGAATGGTGGACCTTCCTGCAGATTCCCTCCTCACATGGATGGTGAAATCTCACAGGGCAGGAAAGATGCATTCAAGCGGATTATTCAAGATAGAGCATCCCTTGATGAGGTGGAGAATTACTTTGCAGATTTTTCCACTGGCATTGGTCGATTTGCAGGATATGACATGATTAGAGACAGGGGGGCTAAGAAGCCCTATTCTTGGTGGGCAACTCATGGGGCAACAAGCCCTCCTCTACAACAGTTAGCCATGAGGTTCCTCTCTTTGGTGATTTCATCCTCTTGTTGCGAGAGGAATTGGAGCACATATGGGAATTTGTATAGTGTCAAGAAGAGCAGGCTTGAGTAGTCCAGGGTAGAGACAATGGTGTATGTGCACACCAACCTTCGTCTTATTTATAGGTAGAGGGATGAATGGTTGAAGGGAAAGACAAAGATGTGGGATGTATTTCCTGATGATATGGGTTTGGACAACAGTGTTGAGTTGGCATTGGCTATCTTGGATCTTAATGAGCCATTGATAGAGCCTGTCACATTTGATGATGATGATACTGTAGAGTGGTCATCCTCCACACCAGCAAATGCAGAGATGACTTTGGATATAGGGGAGGAGGATGAAGCAGAGGAGAGTAGTGGTGACCATGATGATGAGTACAATGATGCTCATTTTGATGATGAGGATTGATGACTCATGAGCTACCTACTACCTTGAGGCTTGTAGACTTGTAGTTGTTTTGTATTTTCT